>JAOANR010000004.1:50702679-51003168 GCA_030278955.1 Hygrophila difformis
GTGGGTTTAGTACTAAAATTTACATCAACAAAGGGTGCTGGAAAGGGTAGTATTGGCAAAGAGAATGGGGGATATGATGGCGACGGCAACAACAAGAAGATCAAGCAGATACAACGGCGACTATTGGAAGAGGAAGATGAAGGGAATGCGAGGAAGATGGAGATGCAAACAAAAAATCCCTAAATTTGAATTTTGAAAAAGAATGGAGGACTAAAAATTGAAGGAGATAAAAAAATAAGAGGAAGTAGACATCGGATCTTTCAAAGATTTTAAGATCTTGTATAGATTTTATCCAGATCTTACCCTAATTTAGATCACATACCGATCTTGATCATTTTGGTTGTGTGGAATCGTAGAATCCTAAGATCTAGATCTAAATTTTATACTTCCTCCGTCTCACTTTGATTGTCACGTTTGACTTTTTGGCACTATTCACTGTTTAAGTTTGATTCGTATTTTTATCATAGTTATGTAACAAAAAATATAATCAAGTGAGATCTTGTTCGATTCGTCTAATCTTATAGTTTTAGAATATCAAATTTTTATAATTTTTTATTGTACACAATTTAAGTTATAAACCGTCAAAAATGTGTATCGGCATGCGTGTCAGGTGGGTCCGTAGCGATTATAACGAGATGGAGGTAGTAACACCCTTTCCAGGGGAAAGATGATGACTATTGCAAACCCCAATGATACACTATTACTTGAGCTTTAATAAGACATGACCATATAAATACATAATTGAATAAGGCAACATCATGAATCGTGTTATTTACATCAACACTTCCATTGCCTTGCACAATATGCCTGGTCAGCTAATAATCTAAAACCATACCAAAAGTCTGTCAAATGCACAGTTGTTTTGAATCATACACAGTAACTATTAACTCTCTTGAACAGAATATCATTGGTTGAACATGATTACTGGTTAAAAAAACTTCAAACAGTCCAAAGACAGATTTTTCTACTAGATTTATTGCCAAGGTTCATACCATAAGCCCACATTCACCATTTCTAAGTTCTGGCTACTATTTGAAAAACAAATACACATGATATATATCAACCACACCAGTAAGGGTACATCACCCACAAAAGAAAAACCAAGCAATCCATGATCTTTTCATCTTCAATAATTAGATCCCCGACCCCATTTTATTTGTTTTTTCCACCATCATTTCCATTTCAAATTAGTATTACCCAAGGCACTGTGTTCAATGTTAATAATGGTTATGTACTAAAGCCTAAACCCAATAAATTGTAAAATAGAAACAGAACAAGTCCATAATGAATAGCAATTTGATTTCACGTTTCAACTATTAAAGCACTAACAAATTGAGGAATACAGGAAATCCTCTCAGAACAAACACACAGGATAAACAGGCACAAAAATAAGATTCAATTGCTCAAATCCCATTCAAACAATTAAATCCATCTACATGACTGACTACATCAATGGCAGAACAGCTGAAACATTCATTCCCAATAAACCACAAACAGCAATAAACTATGTACCTTCAGCAGTACTCTCCCTAAACCCACAACCACCCTACAGCTCCACAACAATCAGCATTGCAGATTAAGCCCTCTCGCCTCTAATCCTCCTCGCCAACTGGATGTCCTTGGGCATGATCGTGACTCTTTTCGCATGGATAGCGCAAAGGTTAGTATCCTCAAACAGTCCGACAAGATACGCCTCCGCCGCTTCCTGAAGCGCAGCAACCGCAGAGCTCTGGAACCTCAGATCCGTCTTGAAATCCTGGGCAATCTCACGAACAAGCCTCTGGAAAGGCAGCTTGCGGATAAGAAGCTCCGTGGATTTCTGATACTTCCTGATTTCACGAAGAGCTACGGTTCCCGGGCGGAAGCGGTGAGGTTTCTTCACTCCTCCGGTCGCTGGAGCGGACTTCCTGGCCGCCTTGGTCGCCAGCTGTTTCCTCGGTGCCTTGCCGCCGGTGGATTTACGAGCGGTTTGCTTGGTACGAGCCATCCCTAGGGTTTTGTGAGGAAAGCTGCTAGTAGAAAAGGATTTGCAAAAGAATTTGGGAGGGAATGGAAGTGTTTGGATTTTTGATTAAAGGGGGGTTTGGGGAATATTTATACGTAAAGTTTAGAAACTAGCGGGATATTAGAATGGTTGAGAGTTGAGACCGCTGATTTTCAGTGTTTTCATCAAGGGTGTAGTTTTGTTTGAATATTTTGGTGCGGATCCGTGACGTGACAAGAGTTTCATACATTGGTCGTTGGATGAGTTTTAATCGTACGGTAACTGTGAGAGATTACCTATTGAACAAACAAAAGTGAGGGGATCGATGACGTGTATAGGAAATTTAACTTCATTCGTTGTCCGTTTGGTTTTGTGTTTTTGACAAAGATTAAAATACTCCCCGTTAGGGGTGATCGAGCTTGAATAGTAACAAAATTTAAAATTCAAGCCTGAATTTAATTAGGCTAGATAATATAAAATTTGAATTTAAATTGACAGTTGTACTTATTATGCTGCAAAATTTAAGTTTGTTAGGCTTGATAAAGCTTAAATTTTTTTTTGATACAAGGACGCACGAATCGTCAGCTAAAGGAGAGGAAAAAAACTAAAAAGCACTACAGAAGGGGGCAGAGAAAAAAGAAAAAGCAGCATAAACCATCGTGAACTAGAACCGCGGAAACCATGTGCAAGCCATGTCCGCTGCCAACAGAGGACGCGCCACATCAGGCGGGAACGCCCATGTGGTGAAAAAATCTACGGATCTCGCCCCAATCTTCGCCAAGGAATCCGCCACTGCGTTACCTTCACGAAAAATATGGAACCAGCGAAGGCCAGAATGCGAAGTAAGGATGTCCATAATACTCTGAACGAGTGGAAACAAGTGATGCTCCGACCGAGTGCCTTAGAGAATAAGGCGCAAAGCTTCTTGGCTATCCGAATAGCAACAAGCATCTACCACACCCAAATCATTGAGTCGTTTCAAACCATTCCAAATACCATGCAATTCAGCAGTAAGATTATCCGAATGGCCAACTGAACCAGAGAAGCCTTCTATCCAGCGGCCATATGTATCACGAATCAAGCCACCAAAACCAGCAGCTCCCGGATTACCAAGAGAACACCCATCAACATGAAGAATAAGCCCAGGATGAAAATGAGGGTTCCAAATAACCAAGCGCAAAGCAGCATGTTTGGTGGCATGGCCACACACACGATCAAAAATTTCTCCAAGGAAGCGTGCCTTGCTCACAGTAGTTTGGACATTCAAAGGCTCGGCCCTAATGCTAGCTGAACAACGCCCTACCCAAATGCACCATATAAGAGCCCAATGCACTCCCTTCCAGGACTTATGCCATTTATAGAACACCAAGCTTCCCTCCGTTTGTGCTGACAATGACTGAGGAGGGGGACAACCCCCAAGTTGACGCCAAGCAGCAGCTGCCCACGGGCAGAGGAAGAAAAGGTGATTGATGGTCTCCACAGACTGGTTGCACAGGCAGCATGTTGCAGAGAGGCCCATGCCCCGGCTAAACCGGACTTCATTTGTTGGAAGCGATCTATGAGCAATAAGCCAAGCCATAAATTTTACCTTCTCAGGCGCTGGCACCTTCCATGGCCAAGACAAGATGCAATCACAATAAATGCCTCGACTAGAAATCAACCAAGCATAACCAGATTTAACCGAATAAACCCCTGATGCAGTACCCATCCAACAATGGCGATCAACAGCCCCACTATGGATCATAAGAGGCCCAAATGCTTGTGCCTCTTGCTGAATCTCATCCGAAACAGTTGTGGACAGCCGATCCCACCACCAATGGCCATTGGAATAGAGATCTTTAATCCTCATATCAGTGTCTGCAGTATGAACGTAAGGGATCCGGGGAGCAATGGCTCCCCCCCGCAGCTAAGAACTATACCAAACACTACTCTCTCCACTCCCAATTCTGAGCCGAAAACCATCTCCATGGACCATTTCCACCTGGATCATAGCACGATAGAATGGCGAGGCCCCTGATCATGGCAGCATAATCCCCTGGTAGCAGCCATACTTATGGATGAAAAGGGAGATC
Organism: Hygrophila difformis; assembly: GCA_030278955.1. Classification (NCBI taxonomy): domain Eukaryota; kingdom Viridiplantae; phylum Streptophyta; class Magnoliopsida; order Lamiales; family Acanthaceae; genus Hygrophila; species Hygrophila difformis. The sequence continues at coordinate 50,706,736 of JAOANR010000004.1, forward strand.
CAGGGCGCCGAATGATGACATTTAATAGCAGCAAGGCACTTGCCCAGCATCGCCAAATTCATGTCCCGACTCTTCCGTAAGCCTAGACCCCCCATACGCTTAGGAGTAGCTACCTTATCCCACTTGACTAAATGCATACCCTTACCATGCAAGTCCTTCCACAAAAAGGACCTAATACAGCTGTCCAATTTATCACATATAGAGGATGGCAACCAACATGTCTGCATAACATAAGATGGGATTGCAGACATGACTGATCGCGCTAATGTAAGGCGCCCCGCCTTATTAAGTAAGGCCCTTTTCCAAGAACTTAACTTAGAGCGCAACTTCTCAATCAATAACTCATAATGCATTGCCCGAACGGCTCCATGGAATAATGGAAAACCAAGATAATGTCCCAAATCCAAAGTAAAGGAAACATTAAGCAGCGCAGAGAGAGATTGCTTGGTGGCATTGGGTACCGCTGCTGAAGCAAAGGCAGATGATTTGTTGGGATTGATTTTTAAGGCCGGATTGATCTGCAAAACTAGCAAGGGTTTCATCCAAACACATAGCACTTTCAGGGGTCACTTTGGAGAACAACAAGAGATCATCTGCAAACATTAGATGGGAGAGAGGTTGAGCACCCCTTGTCAACATAACAGGCTGCCATCGTCCCTCCTCCACCCTAGAGAAAATCGTGCGGGACAATTTCTCCATGATAATTATGAACATGTAAGGTGAAAGAGGATCACCCTGACGTAGGCCCTTAGTTCGCGTGAAAGGTTCCAACACAGCACCATTCCATAAAAGAGAATAGACCGGCGAGCGCACACAGAACATGATAATCCGAACTATAGACTCGGGAAGGCACATCTCATTTAAACAATCCTCCAAAAAGGACCACGAGACATTATCATATGCCTTCTCAAGATCAATTTTCAAAAGAAATTCTTGACTGCGTCTATGATGATTACGGAATGTTGTAATAACTTATTGTAACAAAATAGCATTACTGAAGTTCCCCTCCCGGGCACGAATGCAGACTGATATGGACCAATATAATCACGAAGAATAGGCCTCAGTCGCTTTACCAACACCTTGGTAAGAATTTTGTAACTCACATTACATAGGCTAATAGGTCGATACTGGCGTATGGTCCGAGGAATGCTCACCTTTGGAATAAGACAAATTAATGTCGCAGCGAGATCCACATTGAAAGATCCAACCTCTACCGCTTGCCGAACAAAATCCCATACAGAATTTCCAATCACACTCCAGTATCGCTTGTAGAAAATAGCAGGGAATCCATCCGGGCCAGGGGCCGAAAACCCTCTCATTTCCTTAACCGCATCAGATACCTCTTGAATTGAAACCTGATTAGCTAATTCAGCAACATCCTGAAGAGGTGTAAGAGTCGCCAAAGGAGACAGAGCTCTTACAGTAGGGATATGAACGCCCATCAAGTAACGGAAGTGGTTGACAGCATGCTGCTTGACAGTTGACTCATCCGTTGTCCAAACTCCATCAATTTCCAAGCCATTAATTCTAGAACATTGGCGCCTTATTAAGGTTTGAGTATGGAAAAATCGGGTATTGCGATCTCCCAATCCAATCCATTTGTCACGCGATTTTTGAAACCACAAGGCCTCTTCTTGGTCCAAAACAACATCAAGCTCACGTATCAGTTGTTGTTCCAATAAAGACCAACGAGCTGAATCCACCCTGGCCAAACATTTACGCACACCTTCCAGCCGCCTGAGCAATTTCCTCTTGCGCTTAAATATGTTTCCAAAGGTAGCAGTATTGAAATGAACGGAAGACTCCTTTACTCGCTGCAGCCGCTGCTGTAAAGTAGAGTCCTCCCAATGCCATGCCGAATCCACAACGTGTTCATAATGAGTGTGAGAAGTCCATGCAAACTCCCAACGAAATGGATGACACCCTGTAGTAACAACAACAGGCACACACCTAAGCAAAATAGGATTATGATCTGATGCTCTCCTAGGCAAAACATCAACTACGGCCTCCGGAAAGTAATAGGTCCACTCTGCATTAGCCACTGCCCTGTCAAGGCGTTTTCTCGCAAGAGGGCCACCTGATGTGTTTCTCTGCCATGTAAACGGATCCCCAGATGAGTGAATGGTGTCCAAACCACAATCACTCAACATGGAACGGAATTTGTCACACTGAGTTGAAGAAGGAGCCATACCAGTGGACTCCGAACTGAACTCAATGTCATTCCAATCTCCCAAGGCAAGCCACGGACCATACACCGTACCCGCGAGCTGTCTCATATCCGTCCAATCCCCAACACGGGCAGCAGCATTAGGATTAGCATATACCGCGGATATGGACCATGTTGTATTTCAAGAAGAGACTTGAAAAGAGACAATCCTCTCAAAAGCAGAAAACCCTGAAAATAAATACTCCGCGGGCTCCGTCCCAGTCTCCCAGCTAATTACTCCTCTTAAATGTTTGACATCTCACTCCTTAATCAACTTCACTTTAATTTCGCACTGAACAATAAGAAATACTCCATGCGTTTTTTGTTAAAGTGTAACGTTTTAAATTTTTTTTTACTGTTCATTATAGTATTTTGATTTCTATTTTTGTCATAGTTATACATAAAAAAAACAAACTAGAGTCAAGTGAGATCCGGTATGATTTGTCTCATAATGTAGTTTTTACGTATCAAATTTTTAAACTTTTTACTTGCACCAAATTTTGAGTTGTGAATAGTTTAAAATGTGCATTGAGCCATTGACATACGTATAAATAAAAAACGTTACTTAAAAAAATGGAGGAAGTAGACTTTTTTTTTTTGCTAGACAACCTATACATGCTAGAAAAATACGAAAATGATAACACGGGCAACAACCAGAACTAAACACGTGGGAACCAAGTTCCCGCTACATCCGCCTTCAACATGTGTTTAGTCGATTTTTGGGGAAATGCCCGTGTCGTGTAGAATTATTCATTGTCGGCTCCGAGCTTGGCAAATCCATCAGCCACATAATAGTACACTTCTTTTTTTTAGAAGCCATTAAACAAAATAGTAGGCATTTAGAGTATATACAAGTAATATAGTCTAATTTATTTCTACTTCCCCACCCCCGTTTTTTCAACATCTCATCCGACTTTTTTCTCCAATTTCAACAATCATATATACTCACTAAATCTAATATTACCTCTGTTCTTGAATCTTTCTTACATTCAACAGGTTGTTACTATTCACACAAAGACTTTTACAAGTTTTATCATAATATACAAGTTAAAATATAGGCAAATGGGATCTAGTTAGATTCGTCTTATCATGTAGTTTTTAAATATAGAACTTTTAGAATTTTTACATATATCGAACTTGAGTTATTGATGATTTAAAATAAGCATTGAACCGCGTGACAGGTGGGTCCGTCAAAAATAAATTAAAACAGATGAAGTATATATATAATCTAATTCAACTACCTCAATTATATATACTCCTTAAATTCGTAACATATATAATCTACTCATATTTAATTTCAACAAACTCAATCATATCATGTGATTTTTTAAATTATTGATGATTTAAAATAAGCATTGAACCGCGTGGCAGATGGTTCCGTCAAAAATAAATTAAAACAGAGGAAGTATATATACTTCCTCCATTCTCAAATATTTTTTACGGACCCACTGCGCACGCAGTCCAATACACAATTTGAATCAATAATAACTCGAGTTTGGTATATGTTAAAATTCTAAAAGTTCGATATTTAAAAAACTACACGACGAGACGAATCTTACAAGATCCATCTTGACTATATTTTAACTTGTATAACTATGATAAAATTTTAAATCAAAGTGCAAGGGTGAATAGTACCCCAAAATCAAATGTAACCAACATTTGAGAACGGAGGAAGTATAATTTAATTCAACTACCTCAATTATATATACTCCTTAAATTCGTAATATATATAATCTACTAATATACAATCATATCATATATACTCCCTAAATCTATAATCTATAATACTCTTAAAATTTTAAAGTATTTACATTAAATACACCTATTTGAATTAACTATAAATACAACCGATCATCCTTATTCGTTTCATTCACCTCTATTCCAAATCTCATAAGTATTTTGTAATTTTTTTTATTACTTTAGATAATTTTTAGTCATTTTTCTCTAATCAAATGTTTATTCATCTTTTGGTTTTCGTAGCGTGTACGTGATTGACTCATGTGAATTAGTATGTATATGATTGTAGCATGTCTTATGAATACTTTTTTTTCTATTTGTATTTTAGAATTTTTCTTTCCTATTTTTTGATATCTTATAATACTTTATGTTTTATAGGTGATTTTAATCATTTAACAAGTTTCTTTCACCAATTTTTTAAGGAAAATATATCTTCCGTACAACACATGTGCGTTTATCAAAACTTCTCTTTATATAAAAAAGTCATGGGACAGTTCAGGGAAGAAAGAAAATTCAAATATTGTATCTTTTATTTATATTGATTTTTTTTCTTTATAATTGCAGGGATGTCCATTGATAATGTTGGATGGTATAGTGGATTAAAGGCATGCACATCAATTTTCTTCCCAAAAAAGAGAACTTGGCAAGTGTGTGATCGAATGCTTTTATAATCTACATTCGGGGACAAGAAAAATGTGAACTGCTTTTATAATCTACATTCGGGAGACAAGAAAAATGTGAATTGGGATGAATATGACTTTGAGATTCTCTTAACATGACAGTGGATTTTCTACATTGTTGTTCAAATTCAGAATTTTCTAATACAATTTATGATGTATTTCTCTGTGATTCTATCTGTTATGTGGCTTGATTAGCGGAACTTAGGTTTGAAAATATTATGCATAACCTTCAAAAGATAGTGGCAAACTTTGCTCCTATAGTTTTTACTTTTTAATTCTGATTTGATGTTTGGTTGTGATGAGTTTAAAAAAAAATATATATTTTCTTTGAATGTACATCTTCATTTTTTTAATGTATTTGTATATTGTTCATGTCAATTTTATATGTTTGTATAATTTATCTTTATGCTTTAGGCTTTCTCTCTATATTTTACTGCCAATACATATAGAGAATCTATATAATAAATCCTGAATACTTTTTGGCCTGTGCAGACTGTATTGTCCTTATTAAATATAACTGATTTTTTTTAATCTTTAGGGCTTTATCAGTAATTATACCACCATTTTATAATCAATGGCTACAATTAATCCACATCATCGCTGATTAATCGTTGACTAATTCCAACTGACCTTCCACGTCATCAATATCTATATTTAGAAAATAAATCTAACTATTAATATAATAAAATCTTGAGAAAATCTCCATATATATTTTAAAAAGATATAAAAAATTTATTACACTTAAAATATATAAATTGATTAAAACTATATAATATAAATTATTTATTTGTATATATATTTTAACAAAATATTATTATAATATTATTAAATAAATTTAATTTAGGTTAAATTTATGTCTACAAGTATAGTCCTATATCAACATAAGGAATATAATAACCGTATTAAATAAAAAATACTTTATTAAAGGTTGTCTTTTTTCCAATTGTTCTTAGTATTTTAGATATGAAAGCGAAACTCTATATTTAGATTTTCAGTGATGGAAAAAATATTTTATATTATATCCACCTATTTGGAGTTTGAATTTCTTTCCATGCTCCTATTATCTCCTTTATTTCCCTCAATTTTTTGCTCCATACATTTCCACCACTATTTAAGCAAAAGACTTTGAACCTTATGTAATAACTGAAAAAATAATATCTTCTAATTTTATAATCTTCATATAAGTTCAACATCCGTGCGCAGCGGGCGAAAAAACGTAATTTCAAGGGTTATACAGTAATTATGCCTTAGGTTTCCACGTAGGCGCTGATTAATCATATAAAAACGTACAGTCATCCAAAATAATTACACGTCTGCATGACACGTGATTAATCTTTTCAATATTCTATATTTAGATAATAAATTTATTTGTTAGTACAAAAAAATCTTGAGAAACTCTTTCCATATATACTTCTTAATAAAAATATAAATTGAAAATAAATTATAATATATTGGATATTTATGACATATTTAGTTAAATCAGTACATTATAAATTATTTAATTGAATAAGTAATATTTTCAAATATATATTATATTATTTATATTAAAATTCAAGACTAAAATATTAACCCAAATCAATATAATAAAATAAAAAATATATAGTTTAGGCTTGCACACACATTTGACGACACATAGGTGTCAATATTTACCAAAAAAATATAATAAAATAAAAAATTAATAATAATCATCTTTTAGGTAATTTATCAAAATATATATATAGTTAATAAGAAATTATAATTCGTTATAAAAATTTAATCAAAATTTAATCTTTATTTTTTGTGCTTCAGGTTTAATTTTTAAATATTTTTTTATCATAAAAATAATTTTAATAAAAGAAAATAATATAAAGAAAAAATAATTATTGAAAAATAATTTTTTTCTTCTTATGAACATCATCCAGAATTTTGCATTTTTTTAATTTCTCAAAAAGGTCAAAAAATTTATTAGTCCATTTTACGATATCATTTGGTGATATATTGCCAAGAATCTATATAATAAATCCTGAATACTTTTTGGCCTGTGCAGACTGTATTGTCCTTATTAAATATAACTGATTTTTTTTAATCTTTAGGGCTTTATCAGTAATTATACCACCATTTTATAATCAATGGCTACAATTAATCCACATCATCGCTGATTAATCGTTGACTAATTCCAACTGACCTTCCACGTCATCAATATCTATATTTAGAAAATAAATCTAACTATTAATATAATAAAATCTTGAGAAAATCTCCATATATATTTTAAAAAGATATAAAAAATTTATTACACTTAAAATATATAAATTGATTAAAACTATATAATATAAATTATTTATTTGTATATATATTTTAACAAAATATTATTATAATATTATTAAATAAATTTAATTTAGGTTAAATTTATGTCTACAAGTATAGTCCTATATCAACATAAGGAATATAATAACCGTATTAAATAAAAAATACTTTATTAAAGGTTGTCTTTTTTCCAATTGTTCTTAGTATTTTAGATATGAAAGCAAAACTCTATATTTAGATTTTCAGTGATGGAAAAAATATTTTATATTATATCCACCTATTTGGAGTTTGAATTTCTTTCCATGCTCCTATTATCTCCTTTATTTCCCTCAATTTTTTGCTCCATACATTTCCACCACTATTTAAGCAAAAGACTTTGAACCTTATGTAATAACTGAAAAAATAATATCTTCTAATTTTATAATCTTCATATAAGTTCAACATCCGTGCGCAGCGGGCGAAAAAACGTAATTTCAAGGGTTATACAGTAATTATGCCTTAGGTTTCCACGTAGGCGCTGATTAATCATATAAAAACGTACAGTCATCCAAAATAATTACACGTCTGCATGACACGTGATTAATCTTTTCAATATTCTATATTTAGATAATAAATTTATTTGTTAGTACAAAAAAATCTTGAGAAACTCTTTCCATATATACTTCTTAATAAAAATATAAATTGAAAATAAATTATAATATATTGGATATTTATGACATATTTAGTTAAATCAGTACATTATAAATTATTTAATTGAATAAGTAATATTTTCAAATATATATTACATTATTTATATTAAAATTCAAGACTAAAATATTAACCCAAATCAATATAATAAAATAAAAAATATATAGTTTAGGCTTGCACACACATTTGACGACACATAGGTGTCAATATTTACCAAAAAAATATAATAAAATAAAAAATTAATAATAATCATCTTTTAGGTAATTTATCAAAATATATATATAGTTAATAAGAAATTATAATTCGTTATAAAAATTTAATCAAAATTTAATCTTTATTTTTTGTGCTTCAGGTTTAATTTTTAAATATTTTTTTATCATAAAAATAATTTTAATAAAAGAAAATAATATAAAGAAAAAATAATTATTGAAAAATAATTTTTTTCTTCTTATGAACATCATCCAGAATTTTGCATTTTTTTAATTTCTCAAAAAAGTCAAAAAATTTATTAGTCCATTTTACGATATCATTTGGTGATATATTGCCAAGAAAAAAAAAGAAAACCTGAAGTGTTAATTATATGACTATAGAACAGAGCCCTTCTCTGCATCGAAGTGTGCATAGCATTAAAAACACGCATAATACTTTTAATGATGTACCAAAAATGTATTCGTATTCACTTATATATTATTACTAAGTAAAATAGAAAGACAATCATTCCATAATAGTTGAAAAACTGCTAATTTTGCTGAAAATTTAAGTATAAAAAGTGGATACTTCTTTATTGTATTAACTTATTGTTCTCCACTAATCACACATTTTTGGATTCATTTTCCAAAGTTAAATCATTCTTCATATTAAGATAAATGATAAATATAATGAAGTATGATAGTTTGAATTCATTCAATAACAACAAATATGATTGGATAATCATTGTGAAAGTGATTCATATACGGACAATTACAATACATATGTAAATAAATAAATCAAATGCCATTACATATTGTTATTGAATGTCAAGATGACTATATACTAATTTCATACATAATCACCTCCACATAAGTAGTTTTTATACTGCAATATTGATATAATGATACTATGGAATTAATTCTCTCCTATCATTCTATTTCTATTTGAATTTGATTGTTCATATATCATTCAGTGTGATTGTAGCAATTTCAGATGATTTTAGCAATTTTATACTACAATATTGATACTATGGAGCCTTTTTTTAAAAAAAAATTACTGGAGCCTTTTGAGGAAAGAATTAAATTTTGTATATATAATTTTTTTATAACAAAACTTGAAAAATCATTTTAAGCTATTCATTCAAATGCAACATACAATCTATATCTGCATGCAATGGTGTAAAAGAGTAATTTATAGTAACATATTAACTCATAAACCTTTGTAATAGTTAATGCTTTCCGATAGTCTTACTGAAGTTTACACTCCAATCATCTTTTAATATTTGAGACTATGCATTTTTACTCCTTTAGGCCATGGTTTCTAATTCTATTTGATGGGAACAATTATTTCGTACTGCATAAGGATTTACTCTTACACATTATCTTTTGATATTCTTCCCCGTTGATTAGCTTATAATTTATAAGAGGATATTGTGAATTATAATCCGCGTTTTAATACGCATCATCATTCATGTCTCATGACATCTTATTATGTTGTGTATTCCGATTCCTCGATGAAAACAAGTATGCACGCCTGTCTTTGAATATTACATTTGGTTTTGAAATTATGGCTGAGATCTGACATCAGTGATTGCTTTATTATAATTTATGGAAAAACATAGATGTTCAACTCTCTTCGAATCTAATAATTGGTTATAGGGCTGAGATTTAATTATGAATGTTTTCTTTATTGTAAATTTTTAATTCATGATGCAACATTCATACTCAACTCTATTAAAATCTTTCATCCAAAAAAACTTTATTATAATCTAATATTTTCTAGGTCTTCTAAATAATGGTTTGTATAATATAATTAATTGAATCCATCCCTTCCACTATCTTATTGAAATTGTGGAGATTCGTACTCATGGTTTAGAATAGCTTGGTTTATGGAAATTGGTGGATCAAGATATTCCTATAGAAATTGATTTTGATTATGTCGAGTTAATGAACTGATTATTTATTTTGTTGCATGTTTTATGATCAAAATGATACAGATTCTTATGGTTTCCTATGCCTGTATTATGAATTTAAAGTAAAGCAAACTTTATGCACAAGACCACAAATATTTGATTTCATTTGGGAAAAAAATAAAGAAAAAACACCGCCCGCGAAGCGCGGGTCAAAAATCTAGTATTTAATTATTCCAAAATCACAATAAATTACATATACAAAAAAAAATAATTGATTCAAACTGATTTATACCATTTAATTAATAGATTATTGTGTACAAAATGATTTACTTAAATTATATTATAATTAATATTTTAGTTAATTATCTTTCATTTAATATATATGTATTTTATGAGTATTTTTTCTGTGATAATGTATAATTATTACTAATCAAGTCAACCTTAATAATCTATCTATATAATATTTTTAACGATTTATTATAGCATGAAATTAGGATATATGATATAAAGATATATTAGTTTTATTTATTTATACAAGATTTATATTTTTCTTATACCTTGATTTCAAAAGATTTAATTGGCCTTTTTTAATTAGGCAAATAGTGTTTTCAAAAATTTAGTATTAGGAATTTTTGTTTTATTTATTTATAGAGGATAAAGATTAATTATACACTCCCTCCCATAAACTTTTATGTGCATTTTGATCAGTACAATATTACTTATTACAATATTAGACTACAGAAGATATAGATTTATTTGTTTTATTTATTAATAGAAGATATAGATTTTTCACATTCCTTCATTTCAAAATATTTAGGTCGCTTTTCTTAAAAGATTAGTAGGGGTGAGTATGGTAAATATCCGACCAATATGATGTCGCATCCGATTATATTCGAATTCGAATCAGCATCCGACTATCCGGCCAAATATTTCAATATTCTTATCTGAATCCGAATCCGTATTTTAATATTCGTATTCGTATCCGAAAATATATGACCGTATCCAAAAATATCCGACCATATCCCAAAATTGATGGAATATTATCCAAATTTTAAATATAGATATCTGAATATATTAATATATTATTATTTATTAATTAAAAATTATCAATAATTATACAAATACTAAATTATCCGATAATTTTAATTTTCAAATTTTCAAAAAAATATAATAAAAAATTATCAAACAAAAAACTGCTTTGGGAGAGGCGCCCTTAATTGCCCTTGCAGATCCTCGAGGGATTAGTCTTGGGCCCAATGTGGCCTGGGGACACCCTGGTCTTTACCTAAAAATAATCTATATCGATTGAATCCATATTCGTTATATGTTCGTCATGTATCCGTACTGTATCCTTAATCTGAAATCTTCGAAACCGTATTCGTATCCGGCTCATCCGTATTCGATTCCGAAATTGAAATAAATATATGGATAATATCAGTATTCGATACAATCTGACCTTATCCGTACCGTTTTCATCCCTATAAATTAGGCATTCAAAATAATGTTTTTGAAGATTTAAGGGGGTGTGTTCAATTCAGACTTTTATGCATTTTAAAAAGTTAGTGGATTTGGAAAATACATAAACTCCACTTAGGGGGTGTATTCAATCAAGACTCTATGAGATTTTTTTGGACTTTTAAAGTTTGGGTGTATTCAATTTAGATTTTAAAAAGTCTTTAAAAATCTAGAAGTATTCAATATAGATTTTAAAAAGTTTTTAAAAATCCAGCGGTATTCAATACAGATTTTAAAAAGCCTTTAAAAATCTACAGGTATTCAACCGTCTATGGATTTTAATTTTTCATAGATTTCAATGGATTCTTTTAAAAATTATAAATATACAAAATCTCTCCAAATTTCTGCGGATTCTATATAAGTCAGCCAAACTCTATATGAGTCTATACAAAATCAACCGGAGTCCATGGACTTTCTAAATCCACGGACTTTTTAAAATCCATAAAAATCTAAATCGAATACACCCCTATTAGAGTTGATTGATTTTGTGTAGACTCTACATTTTCTCATTTATCCATTTACTCTTCTCAATTTTTTTAATCTATATTTTGTCGGCATCGAGGTGCCAAACGACTTCATCGATAAGAGCTCTTGGGAGTCATCAGCGAACATGGTCATAGGGAGTGGATACCCCATACTATCCGTATTAAGAAATCTTGGATTGTTTGGATATATTTTGTTTAGCTATATATTTTTTTAAAAAGAATCCTTTAAAATCTACAAAGATTTAAAATTCATTGACTGTTGAATATCTCAAAATTTTTAAAGATTTTTTCAAATATGTATTGAATACATCTAGATTTTTAAAGATTTTTTTAAATCTGCATTGAATACCTCAAAATTTTTAAAGACTTTAAAATCTAAATTGAATACACCCCAACTTTAAAAGTCTTTAACAATTCTATAGAGTCCGAATAGAATACAACCCCTTTAGTATTATAAGATTTAGTTTTATTTATTTATAGAAGATAAAGATTTGTTAATTTTTTATTTAAGTATTGTAAAACTAAATTAATTATAGTCTAAATTAATTAAAGAACAAAATTAGTAAAATATATTGGCCCGTATGTCATAAATTTTATGTTGAATTTTTAAGGTGAAATACATTCATCCTATATAATGTAAAGTGTGCTCTAACAATTTGTTTGTCTCATATAAATTACGGTGAATGATTATCATACAGTCTTTTATTTTATGAACGTTTTGGTAAGAATATTTCAGTATAGTTAGCGTGCAGATAATATGCTGCCTGCATGTGCATGTGTAATGGGAAGTATAATTTTTGTGATGTTTGAGAGCATTATTCTGTTGCCATTACTTAATCATGCCATAATTGTGCAATCCATTACCCATTATCTAAACATCACACAAACCATCGCGCGCATCACATAAAAGCTCCTACACACCATTCTGCAGGTGCATTCAACAACACCATATTCACTTTCGGGAAATTTTACTTTACATTTTTATGGTACAGTCACTCTTTTTTATCATCGTTTTTTTCACATTTTTCTTAATAATATGTGGTCGGAAATAGACATGGCCAAATTAAGTTTAGAAAATAGAATATTTGAATTTTTAAATTATTACGCTATTTTCTTAAAAAATATAAATTTTACTTCCTGCACATTGCGCGGGCGGGTGTGCTAGTGACCAATAATAACAAGATACTAATAGATGGGAGGGATGGAGTATTTTATAATCACAATGATAACCTTAAAATAAATAAAAAAATAAAAATAAAAATATTTATCGCTTTTCTTTAGCAGTAACAAAAGTCTGCATATGTTTTTTTTTTTTTAAAAAAAATTGTTAATCAACTAAAATTAGTAAAATATTTAGCGCATTGATAATTAACGCTTATAACTCATTTTAATCTTCCACTCTCTTTTTGAGTTTCATTCTAATATTTATGTCTCGTTTTTATTTTATAAACAAATTAAACCAATATTCTTCAAATTCACCTATCACATTATAGGAATAAATATTTCATTTAAAGATAGTTTGGTTGGAGGAATTTTATATTATCAGTAGGAATTTAAATTTGTTGGGAATATGAGACTACCATATTTTATTTTTTGTCAGTATAATATTTTAAAATAACTTACAATAATTCCCTTACTTTTAAATTAAAAATATAACAACGTATGACGTTTGTTACACAGTCAAAAAGATTTAATTATAAATTTTTATTTAAAAAACATATATATAATTATATATATTTTTTTTAGCTAGACAGCCTGACAAGGCTAGGAAAAGGAAAATAAAAATAAAAGGAAAGAAAAAGTGCCAAGAACCATGAGATCAACGGCGTGGGAACCAGGTTCCAACCGTGTCAGCTACAAGAATAGGTTTCAGGGCTTCCGGAGGAAAGGCCCAAGTCGTATAAAAAGATACATCATCAGCTCCTTTTTTAGCAAGAAAATCAGCAACAGCATTCCCTTCCCGCAAGATATGAGCGAACTGACACATTGTAAAAGTCCTACGCAAATCCTCAATTTGTCCTAGGGCTGAATAATTATATATTATTTATTATATGATAATATTATTTTTTGCTGAATAATTATTAATTTAATTTGTCAAAGTTCTTAGTATTATTTTATTTAAATGAATAGATTTAAAAATATAATTTTAAATAAACAATGAATTTTTATTTATTTATTTTTGCGAAACCTAAACAAGAGAAAACGATAATAAGAAAATAAATATTGAAACTTTGGGTAACACTTTTATAATTTTAAATAAAAAGACTTATAAAATTTAAGGTAATCCCTTTTATAATTTTACATATAAAATTATTTTGTTATCTTTTTAAACAGTCTATACATACTGCGAAATGATATAGGCTACGAAATGAGGATATGAGCACAACACACAAACTACAAAATGACAAAAGAAATGAGGGCTAGGAAGCCGGACAAAATATCGAACATCCAAACAGAATGTTTGAAGGTCAAGTCTCTAAGCTTTTTTTTTTTTTTTTTTTTTTTTTTTTTTTTTTTTTTGCGGAAAATGTGATTTCTTTCATTATTCACCAAAGGAAACTCAATCCAAGAGGATCGTTACAGCAACACAACGCTCTACCACACCAATAGGTCAATAAAGCCAAATAAAACTGCAAAGACTACCACTAAAAATACAAAGTAATCCAAGAATTCATTCCTATCTCAAGTAAGAAAACTCTGCCCTCAGAACCACACATGACCACTGCCATGTTTCTTGAACAAGCTCCAAAATATGATGCCGGGGCGCAGAGACTATCCAACCCTTACTTTATAATGATGCCACCCCTGCTTAATTATTTAAATCCAGTGCAACGAAGCTATGGGACTAGATGAGAGAAGGGAAGATAACAAAAGATGGGAATGAAAACTGATGAGAAATTATGAGGAAATAAGGTAGTTGCAAATGTTCAAGCAAAAAGGAAATCCAGAAACTCCTCTAAACTCCCAAGTTTATCAACCAATGATATTCTATTAGAGACACCACTTGTCATAACAAAGATCCAAACCCCCTCTTAAGCTGCATATGAAATATGAAGGTACCCATAGATAATTTTCTCCTACAGAATTGCAGTCTCTCTTTTTTTTTCCCTTTTTTTTTTCTATTCTTCTTCTTCTTTTTTTTTTTTCTTTTTTTTTTATACCAAAAACAGCAACATAAGAAACATAACATCACCGTTTAGCTCAGATACCCAGACATAACAATCACCCAATCTCGAGCAAGAATATATACACACCCTCCCCTAGTTCAAAAACAGTCCACTCCCGAGGTACCAATCTCAATGCTAGCAATGTTCAAAAACTTTGACTGTCGGAATAGGGAAACAATCTGTTAACCCCAATATTTTAGGCCCAATGAATTAGGCCCAGTGGGTTTAGTTCAATCCGTTTTTCGAGAAGCCCAACTCAAAGGCCCAATAAGTTTAAACCTTCTCGAAGCCCAATCCAATTTAAGGTCTTATCCAGATGCGGTGTGTGAAGCTGGCTAGACATTGGAGAGAACATCGGCAGCAGATTTGGAAGAGATCACGACAGCATTAATGAGGCGCCAGGGAGAATTTCATGGGATGTTACCAAGCCTGGCAACTTACCCATTCTAGGTGTCGTAGTCGGCCTCTATTAATACAACGTTAGCGGCATCTCAAGGGGCATCCAATCTCTACCGGAAGAATCCGCTTGTTTTTTCATTCCTTTAGTTTCTGCAATTTTTCTTTTCTGCCAACTTTTGTTCTTTCTGCAAATTTTTAGTTTCTTTACAGCTTTACTTAAATCCCTGCATTTCCTTTGCGTAATCTTGTAATCATCCCCGAACATTGTTCAATCAAATTCTTGGTTAACAAATTGGCACGCCCAGTGGGACTCGAGTGGAAACCATATCCGCTTAGAGTGTATGCTACTTAGATCTGGACGAGTAGTAAGAGACTTAACGCAAAAGTTTGAAGAAATGTCGCTCCATGAAGAAACTCCAGTAAGAACACCATCTGAGAACGCCGATAATGCGGCGACCACCTCTCAACCACCACAAGGGATAATGCAAGTCCCATCCCTTTCGGAACAGATGCGGCTATCGATGACTGAGTCGATGGCCGAATTCATGCCTTTGTTAACAAGGCACCTTATGGATGTGTTGCGGCCTGCTATGGCCGATCAAACTGACAAGATTTGTGGATCCCTGCGTACTTCGCAAGAGGGATCCATCTCAATGAATGGCACGAATGTGCCACCAAGCATCTCAGGGCCGTATGGCGGCCCACAGAGGACTTGGGGGACAACCTTTGGCCAGCAACCACTCTCTGAGTTCGGAGGTATGACTAGTCTGCCTCCATTTCCTTCTTCTCATACTTTCGTTCCTGCGGCATCTAATATGCCGAATGGTTGTTATACAGCGCCCATAACGTATGCTTCATCAGGATATTTGATGCCGTCTAGCGCGGTACCAACCATTCCTGGCATGACACCACGCCAGCTGACGGCACAACCATTTGGAGTGGCGGCATCTATGCCACCGGCCGCCATCCCTACTTTAGGCGCTGAAGGAGGATACATGCCCACCAACATACTTCCGGCCGCCAACTTGCCTCCGGCTGCCAACATGACTCAGGCCGCCAACCCATACCCGGCCGCCAACATGAGTCACCCGGCCGCCAACAGTCATCCGGCCGCCAACATGAGTCATCCGGCCGCCAACAGTCATCCGGCCGCCAGCATGAGTCATCCGGCCGCCAACACGTTTCATCCGGCCGCCAGCTTGGCTCCGGCAGCCAACATGGCCGCCAACATACTTCATCCGGCCGCCAGCATGACTCCGGCCGCCAACATGGTCCAGGCCGCCATGCCCATGTATCAACAAGCTGCCATGCCTCCTACACAGGCACCTATAGTGTCACCCGAGTTGTTGGCAGATATGATGCAACAACATTTCGGCATTCAATTAAGGCCGATGGAACGGCCCACCTATAGGAAACCATACCCGGATTGGGTAGACGCTATGCAGCCTTATCCTAGAGGTTTCAAAATGCCCGAGTTCACAACGTTCTCGGGAGACGACGGCAAATCAACTGTAGAACACGTGGGAAGGTTTACTGCCCAATGTGGCGAAGCAGGTGCCAACGATTGGCTGAGACTAAGGTTGTTCAGCTCCTCACTGACTGGACCTGCCTTTGCTTGGTTTGCGTCATTGCGGCCTAGTTCCATTCAAAACTGGGCTGATCTCGAGCGGGCGTTTCATGACAGATTCTACACTCCTCTGTCACATGTTAGTCTTGCAGACCTCACCAACGCCAAACAATTTGCCGATGAGACGGCAAGTTCTTTTATTAATAGATTGCAGCGCCTTAAAGGCCGATGTACTATAGCAATACCTGATAAAGAAATAGCCAATATAGCAGTGGTTAACATGTTACCGAGATTAAAAGAACATTTAATTGTGCAGGATGCAACTGACCTTGCCCAGCTGGCCGAGAGAGCGGCCCGCGTGGAAAAATTCCTGGGAGAGCAGGAAGAGAGGCGTCCTACGCGTCGAGTCCACTTCGAGGAGGTGAGACTCAGTGATGAAGAGGACGATGCTGTAGAAGTGGCTGTTGCAGAGCTAGTGCACACAGCCAAACCGCATACATGTGCGGCTCTCAAGCCGCCAAAACAAAGAGAGGCTAAGTATAAGCCTGAAGAAGACCTATTTGACATGAGCAAGGCGGACCAAGTGTTCGATGCTCTACTCAAAGACGGTGTGATCAAGTTGCCTGAAGGGCAAAAATTACCAGCGGCCGAGGAAATTCGGGGCCGAGCATTTTGTAAGTGGCATAACTCATTTACTC
This sequence comes from Hygrophila difformis, assembly GCA_030278955.1. NCBI lineage: Eukaryota > Viridiplantae > Streptophyta > Magnoliopsida > Lamiales > Acanthaceae > Hygrophila > Hygrophila difformis. The sequence continues at coordinate 50,724,261 of JAOANR010000004.1, forward strand.
ACAGCATTACTAAATGCAGGAGTTTTAGAACTGCCATTCAGAACAAAATAAAAGAGGGTCGTTTGAAAATTGCAGGTATGAAAGTTGATTTAGACCCATTCCCTCAGCTTCCCATTGGTGCTTCTGGACTCATCCCAAATCCAGAAGATGGCAGCTCCAACAGCCGGACTGATAAAGGGAAGGAACACGTTGAGATTGATGAGGAGGATGTAGACTTGTTGTCTGCTGAGTCCGACCATGAAAAAAGAAAAGAGTTGTATAAAAAGCAACCAAGATTCAAAAACATGTCGAAGGAGGACTTCAAGAAAGTCCTGGAAGCGGAGGAGCGAGAACACCAGAAGAAGCAAAATCCTCCTTTGAGGGTTGAGATTCCTAAGCACGCTGTAGAGATTCATGAAAACGGGAGACACCAGCCTGTCACTCGAGATTATAGGCATGGTGTGCAGGTGGTTCCAACCTTGATGAGGCGGCCTGAGCATCCAGTTGAGACTGACAGGTGGATGAGGAACCGGGCGCCTAGTAAAGCTGCTCAAAGGGAGCCGCCACCCATGACTAGAAGTCAATTTAGGCGGGCTCAGAGACGATATGCCGAGGAAATGCGGCAATGGGAAGCTCAGATCCACAAGTTGGAGTCTTCCAGGCCCCGGAAGCCCATACAACCCACTTACTTCAGAGGTGAAACCTCCGAACAGCGGAGACATAACTCGTCCATAACACCCCACCAAAGAAAGTTGCATGAGGCTTCAAGAAAGTCACCACAACCTTCATCACCCAGGAGGCCAGTCCGGGAGAGGCTGCAACCTTCATCACCCAGGAGACCAGCCCGGGAGAGGCAGCAGCCGCCATCACCCAGGAGGCCAACCCGGGAGAGGCTGCAGCCGCCATCACCCTCCACCAGGAGGCCGATGAAGGATAGATTAGAACCGCCATCATCTTCTACTGCCAGGAGACCAGTGAGAGAGAGACTGCAATGGACGGAAAGAAGACCTCAGCCGCCATCACCTCAACCTAGGGCAAGACAAATGGAGCCTTCTCAAGATAACATTCAACCCTTGGTGTCTAGAGACAAAGGTAAAGCTGTTGTTACCGAGTCTGATGATAAAGGAAGTAAGGTTAAATCTGCAGGACAGAAGTTCATCGAGAGGCTAGACAAAATGGACATGACTCCTTCAAACATGGCTATGGCTAGTGTGCTCATGAAATACATGGCATATTTGGCAGCCCATGAAGCTGGTGAACTCGGAAGTGAGCCACATAGTTTCGAAGGATTTACGGCTTACTGCAAGGCTGTGGAAACCCAGAAGAAATCACAAACACAAGTTGAAACAAAATCGACTAGTGAAGCACTTCAGGCGACCAATGAGGCACCACATGTGAATTTTGGTGCTATTACACCTACAGAAGTAGAGGCTGCTGTGGAGGCCAATCTCGACAAGCCTAAAGTTGGGATTGGCGCCCTAGGCATCATGACTGATGAATGTGGCACCACGGAGGATATGAATATTGATGAAGAATATGGAGATAGATATGGCGATATAAACCTCATTATGGACGAAGGGTATGAAGACGATGTGTGGGGTAATGTGAACCTCAATATTGATGAGGAGTACCATGTTGAATTAGACGGCATGGATCTTGAAGATGAGGCTTTCTGGAAAAAATTGGACAAAGAGCTGAAAGAAGCAGATGATAGGAATGAAAAAGGGCCGAATGACCCATCCGTGCCTATGCGGGTCATTGGATTGGCGGCTGAGGAAGAGAGAAGTGATACCGAATCTGAGATATGGGATGAGGAAGAGCCATCGTTCGCGAGGCTCATTGAAGAAATGGATGAAATGATAGCGGAATTATCCCATCCAACCAGGGATGCACCTCCCACGCCGGAACTTGGCGGCCAACGTGATGTTTCAGATTTGGCTATGGCACAATTTGCCAAACCTGAGGTTGCCCAGACGAGGCAACTGAAGCCCTTGTATGTCAAGGCTCACATTGATGGGCGTCCTGTGAGCAGGGTATTTGTTGATAATGGGGCGGCAGCCAATGTGATGCCGATGTCAACTCTAAGGAAGATTGGGAAGAGTGAAAAAGACCTGATCCCCACGAGGGTTAGAATGTGCAGCTTCGTAGGGGAAGCAACCCAATCTGCCGGATTCATAACGGCGGACGTCACTATTGGGTCCAAGACCATCAAGGTCGCCTTCTTTGTGGTGAAATCTAAGACGTGTTACTCGGCATTGCTTGGACGCGACTGGATTCACATGGCGCAGTGTGTGCCGTCCACCCTCCACCAGCAGTTGTTAATTTGGGATGGTGACCAGGTAGAATTGGTGGAGGCGGATCCTCAACCCTTTGCAGGACCGGATGCCAACAATGACAAGGCGATCTTCTACCTCGAAGACATCCAACCTGCATCGGCTTTAATTGGTATGGACATGGACCTAGAATCCATTGACTTCACAACAAGCGGCTTCAAGTTACATCTTCCTGCAGATAGCCGACATGGAGCATCAAGTTCTTCATCATGAGCAGCTATGACATTTATAAGGACTTGTTGCAGCGGCTCGCCAACACTGAAATAATGATGGGTGCCGAAATCAAGTCCAAAAACCCAACTGACATTCGGCCATCTGAATGGCCATCTCCTGTGAAGCGGACGTTGCCTAGTCCGGAGGCCAAGGAACCGCTTGTGGACATCAACCTCGGGACAGATGTGGAGCCAAAGCTGACCAAGATAAGCGCATCATTGCCTAAGGAGGAGCGGCACCAGCTAGTGGAGCTGATTCATAAATATAAGGATTGCTTTGCATGGCAGTACACAGACATGCCAGGGTTATCAAGGGAGCTAATGGAACACAGGTTACCAACTCATCCAGAGTTCAGACCTCATAAGCAGCCGCCAAGACGGTTCGATCCAGACACCATCCCAAAAATAAAGGCCGAGATTGAGAAGCTTCTTAAAGCAGGTTACATTAGAACTTGTCGTTATGTAGAATGGCTTGCAAACATTGTACCTATTGTAAAGAAGAATGGTCAATTGAGAGTCTGTATAGACTTTAGGAACTTAAACCTGGCAACGCCCAAGGATGAGTATGTAATGCCTATGGCCGATATGCTTGTTGATGCGGCCGCCGGCCACAAATTTTTATCTTTAATGGATGGTTATTCTGGATACAACCAAATCTTTATTTCTGAAAATGATGTACATAAAACGGCTTTTCATTGCCCAGGACCAGTCGGCATTTTTGAATGGGTAGTCATGCCCTTTGGATTGAAAAATGCTGGGGCAACATACCAAAGGGCCATGAACATGATTTTTCATGATTTAATCGGTCATACACTTGAAGTGTACATTGATGACATAGTTGTAAAATCATGTGAATTTGGCCAACACTTGACTCACCTCGAAGATGCCTTCATCCGAATGAGGCAGCATGGATTGAAAATTAATCCAGCTAAGTGTGCATTTGGAGTGGCGGCAGGAAACTTCTTAGGTTTCCTGGTGCATGAGAGGGGCATTGAGGTAGACCAAAATAAAGCTAAAGCCATCTTGGAGGCTCGTGCACCAACCAATCTCAAAGAACTGCAATCATTGATGGGTAAAATTAATTTCTTAAGGAGATTCATTGCCAATGCTGCAGGCAAGATGAAAGCGTTCACTACCTTACTTAAAGGAAGAAAGAACGAGAGGTTTGTATGGACGACTGAGCATCAAGCAGCAATTGAAGAAATTAAAAGAGCATTGGTTAATCCTCCAGTATTAGTGCCGCCAAGACTTGGAGTACCTCTGAAACTGTATGTATCGGCCGCCGAGGAGTCCATCGGGTGCTTGCTTGCACAGGATGATGAAGGAGGCAATGAGAGGGCTATCTATTACCTTAGCAAGACTTTGCAAGGGCCAGAGATAAGATACACCGCATTAGAAAAGTTGTGCTACGCCCTAGTATACTCCTGCAGCAAGTTGGAACACTACATGCTGCCAAGAACAGTCCATGTAGTAGCTCCCTTTGACTTGGTAAAGACACATTTGCACAAACCAGCATTGAAAGGAAGACAAGCTAAGTGGGCTATGAAGATCAGTCCATTTACCCTTGTACACGTCCCCCAAAAGGCAGTCAAGGGACAAGCTTTAGCGGACTTCTTAGCTCAACACCCTTCGTTGGTTTTGCCAGAGGATCCCAAAGAAGCGTCCTTTTTGGGTTTCGAACCTTGGGAACTAACCTTTGATGGATCCTGCGCAAGCAGCGGCTCCGGGGCCGGCATTACAATCACTAGTCCTCTTGGGGAACATTGGAAGCTTGCTCGGGAGTTAGAACCTGGCACCACCAACAATCAAGCAGAATACGAAGCCTTGATATTTGGCCTCGAAACTGCATTGCTGAAGGGTGCAAAATCCATTACAATTTTTGGAGACTCCCAAGTCATCCTAAAGCAGTTGACAGGAGAATATGAGTGCAAGAGTCCCAGATTGATTAAGTGTTACGAGACAGCACTAGAGCTATTGGGCAAGTTTTCGGACGCTACCATCACACATGTGCCTAGAAGCCAAAATCAAGAGGCCAACGAGGCTGCTCAACTTGCTTCAGGCTGGCAATCTTGTCACCCTAGGGGGGCACCACACATTGCCGCCATCACAAGTGAACCTGAGGACCAACAAGAGAGTGATGATTGGAGGACTGAAATCATACAATACCTCGGGAACCCGTCATCTGGGGGAGATAACTCGCTAAAGGTAAAAGCTTTGCGGTACGTGTTGGTCAATGGTGAACTATTCCGATGGGCGGTTGATGGATTGTTGCTCAAGTGTATAGGCCCCGAGGACGCTAAGTTAGTAATGGGAGAAGTCCATGAGGGGATATGCGGCTCTCATCGGGCAGGGCCGAGCATGAGGTGGAGCATCCACCGTTATGGGTACTTCTGGCCAACCATCATGGAGGACTGTATCACGTATGCTCGCGGGTGCGAAGCTTGCCAAAAGCACGGCCCAATTCAAAGGGTACCGGCGGAAGAATTACACACAGTCATTAAGCCTTGGCCATTCCGTGGCTGGGGGATGGACATTATTGGGAAGATTCATCCGCCATCATCTAAGAATCATCCATTTATACTTGTGGCCACAGATTACTTTACTAAATGGGTGGAAGCATGGCCAATGAAGAAAATCGATCAGGGCGATGTAATTAGATTTGTGACTGAGTTGATACATCGGTTTGGAATCCCTCAAACAATCACTGCCGATCAAGGTACAGTGTTCACTGGTGAAAACTTTATAGCTTTCGCCAAACAGTTTGGGATCCGCATCTATCACTCTACTCCATACTATCCTCAAGCAAACGGTCAGGCTGAAGCCACCAATAAGATCCTAATAAGTATGATAAAAAAGGCGGTAGGCGAAAAACCTAGAAAATGGCATGAGACCTTATCAGAGGTCCTATGGGCTTATAGAAACTCTAAGTCCACAGCTACAGGGTTCACGCCGTACTACTTGACATATGGTCATGACGCTGTTTTACCATTGGAAATAACAGTTCATTCTCTAAGGGTGGCTCAGCAGCATCACTTAAACTTATCTAAGTATGAAGAAGCCATGTTGCAGAAGTTAGAGACAGCTGATGGTGACAAGCTCATGGCCTTAGAAAACATCCGTCGTCAAAAAACTAAAATGGCAAAGCACTATGATAAGAAGGTTCGAAACAAGACCTTCAGCGAAGGGGATTTAGTGTGGAAAGTGATCCTACCGTTAGGAGTGCATGCTAATGAAACGGGGAAGTGGTCCCCAAATTGGGAAGGACCATTCATTGTAACTCAAAGACTACTCAATGGTGCATACAAGTTGATGGACATCGATGGTCAAGAACACAAACAGAATATAAATGCAAAATATCTCAAAATGTTCTATCCATCAGTCTGGGAGTCAGAATAAGCAACATAAGTGCATCATGAGTGGCCAGTCACATAGTTGGCCAGAGAAGTAGCAAAAACAGCAAACATGAGTAATGAAGTGCTCATCACAAGGTCGATGAGCTGACACTAAATAGAGTACTGAATAAAAATCACAAAAACAAAAGCAGTGCTAACTACTCGGGGAAGGAGGCGTCTCATCACCTAGTAGGCGGCGACGCATGACGGCCCACTGATCACGGGCACGCCCAAAGGTGTCTGTAAGGCGACGAAGTGCTGCAGCAGAAGCTCGGGCACGAGCTGATAGAAGAGGTCGACGGACTCTCGATAACTCAACTGATAAGTCACGATCATCTGCAGCTAAACGATCACGATCAGCGCGCAAAGCGGTAACTCGATCAGACAACTTGAGCAGCTCAGCCTCAAGTATAACAAGCTCAACGGTAGCTCCATCTGCGATGCAGCTCTGCTCTCTGATAATACGCTCCGCCTCCGCAATAACTTCTCTCTGTTTCTCTATCTCGCGCTTGGCCTGGGCAACAGTACTCTCTAACTGTGACTGTCTACTCTCCTCACTCCTAAGGACCATAGAAGCCTGATCGTGCTGGGGAAGTACAACCTCTAGCTGGGAACGAATCTCGCGGTGCCGTGCCTCGAGATCATCAATAAATATCAAGTCCTGAGCAGACTGATCTGCTGTACTGCTATAGAGAGGATAAGCGAGAGACAAATCAGAAATGAGCTCCGAAAAGTCCAAAAAGCCGGCGTCCTCAACGAAGGCAGGGACTGAGCTAACATCACCGAGGATGTCATAGAGTCCTGAGACCACATCGGCTGATAGTGGACCGGTCTGGGTGGAAAAGAGACGGTCAAACGCCTCACATGATGGGGCTATGGCAGCACGAGTGCCCGAGTCTGGAAGAGAGGCCACAAGGCCTGGAGGAGGGTCCTTAGGTACCTGGAGGCAAGCTATGTTAAGAATACTACCAAAGTTTTATTACGACAAGAGATGAAAAGAAGTATACCTGAGGAGGTGGTGCAGTCAAATCAGCTGAGAGAGCTGAAATGTCAGTCACAGAGTGGTCTGTCTGAGTAGGCGGTGTAGTCAAATCGACTGAAGCATCAGCACCCGCCTGATCCATAGGAGTCTAGAGGAAAGCAACGCTTAGAACGTATCCTGAGGGATAAGAGCAAGAGAAAACAACTAAAGGGGTACCTGAGATGTCGCCAAAGGATCAGCAGTGCTAATCATGGAGGCGCAATCTGCCGCCTGAGTGGTGAGAGAAGAGCCTATCCGGTCTCCAGGGGTCTAGAGGGTAGATGTCCTCAGAATCATTTTGAATAATAGTAAGAGCAAAAGAAAATGAGGACGTAATTAAAAGTGTACCTGAGAGGTCAACTCGGGAGTAACGGAGCCAACCGTAGAGACATGGTCGCCAGCATGAGAAGAGGATGGATCCTAAGCAGGAAGGAAAGATGTTGAGGCTTAGCTAAAACAAGAATTGAACAAAGAGTCCAAAGTGGCGAAAGGTACCTGATCAATGGAAGCATGGTGGGTAGCATCCGTCACTATGGCCTTGGTCTCGTACTTGGGATCATCCCCATGGAGGATGATATAGTCAGCGCGAGCCAACATGTCATCATATGACTCACTCCTAGCAGTGACACTGCTCATATGCTGATCAACGATAGTCGTCGCCTCGTGAAGGTCCGCCATGTAGCTGTCATCCCCGGCGACACTATCCTCAGCGTGATCCGCCACCATGAGATCACCATCGTCATCTACAGGATCCTCATCGCCATCACCTGAACTCGATTCCTCCTCACTAGAACCAGAAGTCTCATCCTCATCAGAATGAGCAGTATAATCCTCATCAGTAGACTCCCCAGAGCTCGCAGGCTCCTCCTCAGGCTGGTCATCTGAGGCATCGCCCTCATCATCCTCACTGTCATGGTCAGCAGCTGAAGAAAAGAGAAATATTAAAAGACCAAGAGACAGTGTATGAAAGACATGTTAACAAATGAGACATACCTCTTTGGCGTTTGCGAGATGAGGAAGCCGCAACAGCTTTTGACTTCGGGGTGCGACTAGAAACAAGAGTAGCTGCCGACTGAACAGCGGCACTATGAACGCTAGGCTGCTTAACTCGCCGCACGTCCCCAAAACGAGCTGTAATCTGCGCATAGGATGGCAAGATGGAGGTGATGTAGGGTGTCCACCATGCCATAAAGCCAGCAGCAAGCGTCCCCGTCGGAGTGAATGGAAGATAGCTAGATAACGTCAGACGGGACGAGAAATCAACTACTGCCCGGATGTCAGCGACCGTCATCCTCTTACTCCTAAAAGATACCGGCCACTTCACACTGCGAGGAAGTCCGAGGTGGCAACCGAACTGACGAGCGAGCAAATGAGGGCAGTACGGCTCAGACACGATCGGATTATACTGATCCTTCCTCTTTAGCCCACTCAGAAGCATATGAGGCTTCATACTCACATTCCAGGTGGACTCTCCATGTAGACCTCGTGGCTGATCAGGCTTGCACACAAGCTGGGACATCAACCATCCTATAGAGGCATACACGTATAAGTCCTGATAAGAGGGCCTGTGGTGAAGAAAAAATCGAATAATATCCAGACTGTCCCGCTGCAAGAGACCATCCCTGCCAATCTTCACCGAAGCAGCAGCTAGTATCAAGCCTAACGGGTCACCATCAGCAACATCCTGCGGACCAGGACGAGGCACGCCAGTAAAAAGCCGAGGAAAATACAGCTGAATCCAGAGCTGCAGAAACCATAACGGCCCACATGCCGAATTAGTGGGATCTCGCCCACTAGCCAGCATACCAGAGATCTTGGCCATACCACTGAATAGGGTGCCAAGAAAATAAGAACCAGTGGCCGGAGAAGGATCACTCATAATAGCCCGTACAAGAGGAAGAGCGGAACGCAAGACGGTCCGAGCCCTCGAACAGATAATAAACCGGCTAAACCACAGCAACAGAAAGGCCACATGCTCATCCAAGGTGCAAGGAGAACTCTCGGACGTCATATTATTATCAATGAATGCCGCGTACTGCTTAGTCTCTTTGCCTGAAGGACAAATAGAGTCACCAAGAGCTCGATCATCAGAAGCCGACTGTGTCAACTCTGAACCATCCACTCGGAGTCCGGTGATCATGATCACATCAAGAAGCGTGGGACCCACGAAACCACAAGGAAACTGAAAGGCGTTAACACTGGAGTTCCAGAAGCCCAAGATATAGTAGATGAGACGATGATCTATCACTACTGGCCTAGTAGAAAGAATAATGGCATCCTCAATACCCCAGTTACGCCAATCAGCTGTGCGTCCTCCCCTCTGCATCCGGCGAACCCATGAAACATACTTTTCCAAAATACTCTGATCCCCATTCTCTTCGATTTGGGAAGCCTTAGCCTTCTTAGATCTAGGAGCAGTGGTACCAGACTGATGAGACCGGATAGACCTCGTCTGCGAAACAAAGGCTCCAGTAAATGCAGCCTGAGTAATCGGACATATACAAGATAGAAACTCCCGGGTCTCATCTCCATCTGCATGGGCAGTCGTGCGATGAAATGGACGTAAAAAAGGCTCGGACTCCCGGCGGTCAAAATCATAAGCCTCATCATCAGACTCCGGAATGAGTAGTCCCTCAGCAATCTGCATTATTATGATACACACATCAAGCAAATATCAAGCAAATTCGAGGAAGGACGAATTAACATATCACCAAGTAAGTTGAGCAAACCTGAGTAGAAGACCCAATAGCCCGAGCTGATGAGGATGGCGGCTGAGACACAGCATGAGTGGCGGCCTGCATAGGAGTGGCGGCCTGGGTACCCAGAATGGTGGCCTGAGGAGTCCTCGCCACAATGTCCTATTACAGATTTGAACAAATCGAGTGAACACACAAGCAGGCAAAGAGATGGACATACAAGCAGGCATAGAGATTATTAGAACAAACCTGAAAGGCCATAGCACCAGACGACAAGGCAGCAAAGCCTGGCAAGGGGATGGCAGCCTGTCCCTGTGAAGGTAGTGGCTGGCGGCCAGCAGCCCCAGCAGAAGAGGCTGGCGGCCCAGCGCTGGCGGCCGGAGTGGGGCTGGCGGCCGGAGAGAACTTGGACCTGGCGGCCCGAGCTCGTGTTGGCGGCTGGGACGCAGCTGGCGGCCCGGAGCTCAGGTTGGCGGCCGAGATTGGCTGTGACCTGGCGGCCTGAAGGACAGAAGCTGGCGGCCAGGGACTGGCGGCCAGAGCAGCTGGCGGCCCGGAGCTCAAGCTGGCGGCCGGCACAGCTGGCGGCGGCCTAGGGCTGGCGACTGGCGTCTCGTCGGCTAAATTCTATGTTAAAATGCAGTGTGTTTAATGAGGGTACTCAATCGATCAATCATCTAGTAAAAGACAAGCAGCTAGCATGGCATGATGCCCTAAAATCCTATGTAAGGCAATGGAAACATGCTCATCAAGAATCAAACTTGGTATCAAACGCGTTGGATACAATTTAGGATCATTCATGAGGGTTGATGCAATTCAAGGTGACAAGCAAGCCTAGTAATCATACAGCTAAGATGGGGAACATGTTGTCTAACAAGCATGCAATTCAGAGTGTTCAGCGCAAGGACAAGAACAATCCAAGCATGTGATTCCAAAAATTCAACTAACATCCAACGCTATGCATATGTATTGCTAGCTAGTGATGACATCTCGTACACTTCCAATCCCTAGTTTCTAATCCTAGCATGTTCTACGCACTTAGAATTCTGAACCAGCAAGGCATTAGAACAAGATAACTAAAGGGATAACGGACTAACCTGATCCATGAACACGAGTGGCGGCCCGGGCTAGAAAAGCTGGCGGCCGGAAGACCGAGGCTGGCGGCTGGAAGATCAAGGCTGGCGGCTCGTTGTCTGGCTGCTGGTGGCTGGCGGCCGGAGAGGGGCTGGCGGCTGGAGAGGCTGGCGGCCGGAGAGGGGCTGGCGGCCGGAGAGAGGCTGGCGGCCCGGAGAGGCTGGCGGCCGGAGAGGGGCTGGCGGCCCGGAGAGGGGCTGGCGGCCCGGAGAGGGGCTGGCGGCTGGAGAGGCTGGCGGCCGGAGAGGGGCTGGCGGCTGGAGAGGCTGGCGGCCCAACGCTGGCAGAGGCTGGCGGCGCTCCAATGTTGGCGGCGCTTGAGTGGGGGTGGCGGCCGGAGCTTGGCAAGCGCAGCGGGCAGCAACCTTCGGATGGCGGCAGACTCAGCGACGAGGCGCTCGCGAAATTGAGGTGGCGGGTTGGCGACACACACAGAAACCGCTGGCGGCTGGGAGTGGCGGCGTTTGGACCAGGATGGCGGCTGGACTGGCGGCGCTCGGCTTTGCGAAAAAAAGCGAGATCGTTGTGGCACTCCGGTTGCAGCGACGAGTCAGCACTCTACGATGGTGACTTGCGTGGGCGACGCTGGCGAAGATCGATGGCGCAGCGTCGGTTACGATCTCCTAGGGCCGGCGAAGGAAGGAAAGAAGAAGAAGAGGGGAGAAAAAAGAGGAAAATTTCAAAAAATGCCTAAAAAATTTTAACCCTTGACAAGTGGTGGCTTTTTATAGAAGCCAAATGGAACTAGGGTTTTGGGAATGGGCCTAATGGGCTATGTTTGTAATTCAAACGCGCAGATTTGTCTTAAAATGCTAATCAGACAAATAGCGCGAGGGGGGCATCTGTTAACCCCAATATTTTAGGCCCAATGAATTAGGCCCAGTGGGTTTAGTTCAATCCGTTTTTCGAGAAGCCCAACTCAAAGGCCCAATAAGTTTAAACCTTCTCGAAGCCCAATCCAATTTAAGGTCTTATCCAGATGCGGTGTGTGAAGCTGGCTAGACATTGGAGAGAACATCGGCAGCAGATTTGGAAGAGATCACGACAGCATTAATGAGGCGCCATCAAGGGAGAATTTCATGGGATGTTACCAAGCCTGGCAACTTACCCATTCTAGGTGTCGTAGTCGGCCTCTATTAATACAACGTTAGCGGCATCTCAAGGGGCATCCAATCTCTACCGGAAGAATCCGCTTGTTTTTTCATTCCTTTAGTTTCTGCAATTTTTCTTTTCTGCCAACTTTTGTTCTTTCTGCAAATTTTTAGTTTCTTTACAGCTTTACTTAAATCCCTGCATTTCCTTTGCGTAATCTTGTAATCATCCCCGAACATTGTTCAATCAAATTCTTGGTTAACACAATCCTATGTCAAGTCTCTAAGATTACCTAAGTTTTTGATGGGATTATCATCCCCACCCAAAATCCACACAAAAGCCAGAACATTTTCATCATAATGATAATCTCAGATTCCATCAAATTCCCCACCAAAAAATAATTCAAATATTTCTAACGTTACAAATAAACACAGATCTCACATATTTATAATTTCTCTCGCAAAATAACTTAGAAACACTTTCCTGTTATAGCTTACACGTATTGCAGCCTACTCATATTATGTAGGCTTAAATATCTATCATTTTAAGATGCTTCCACCTGTCTTCCGATGTGATTCATCATTCCTCTTCACATGTATAAATACCCATGTTCATAGAATGAATGAATCCTTTTTAAAATTATCATCATCATTACTCTCGTTTTACGTATTAATTATTTACTATAAATAATAAGTAATTATTACCTTTATAAAGTAGCTATTACAATATTAGATATATCACAACACACAAATATATCATAATACGTTCAATATGTGACGCTGGAATCACCACTTGAACTGTGGCTAAAATTAAAAGAAAGATATGATCATTTAAAAATGACGGTGCTGCCCAAGGCTCGGAGCGAATGGCACAATCTGAGGCTCCAGGACTTCAAATCAGTCCGTGAATATAATTCAGCGATGTTTCGTATTACATCGCAACTAACACTTTGTGGAGAAAAAATAACTGAATCTGATATGCTGGAAAAAACATACTCCACATTCCATGGCACAAATCTGGTTTTACAGCAGCAGTACCGTAAGCGGGATTTTCAAAAATACTCTGAGCTTATCACCTGTCTACTTCTGGCCGAGCAGAATAAAGAAGTATTGCTAAAAAAATCATGAATCCAGGCCAACAGGTGTTGCCCCGTTTCCTGAAGCAAATGCCACAGAAGCAGAAAACCAAGTGAGGGATCGTGGGAATCAAAGAAATCAGAATTTTAATCGTGACAGAAATCGAGATCGCGGTCATGGTAGGCCTGAATCATTTGGGAGAAACAAATATCGAAATAAACCTCTATATGAATCCAACCGCAGAAATGACAACAGGAGGCCCTATAAATCGCAGCCGAAGTCTAAAAGAGACAGAAATAATGATCAACCATGTGATCGCTGCGGAATCAAGGGTCACTGGGCCCGGTTTGCCGAACAACTAGTCATTTAGCTGAACTGTACCAGGCCTCGAAAAGACAAGAAAGATCTGATCCCGATACACATCATGCTACCCACGATGATACCTTTGATGATGTTCTGAATGATGATATTACCCACTTGGACACTGATGATTTTATTGGTGGCACAAATTGAAAAAGAAAAGGAAAAGATCGGCTTTACATTTTGTATTTTGCGTATGATATATTCTGCCTTATGATATTTTGTATTTTAGTGCTTTACTCCCCGTTTTGTACCCCCAGTTATAATGTATTTTGTAGTGGTTATATTATATTACTGATGTTGTTTTTATTACCTTCTGAAAAGAAATGGATGGCCAAGTTGAAAATGAAATCTGCCTCATTGACAGTGTTACAACGCACAGTATCTTAAAAAGCAAAAGCTTTTTCTCCCATTTAAAATCGGGAAAGACCGCAGTAAAAACTATAAGCGGTGATGAAAATTGTATTGAAGGATCTGGAAAGGCCGTTATATTTCTCCCAAAAGAGACAAAATTGACATTTGAAAATGCCCTATATTCAAGCAAGGCTCGGAGAAACTTGCTAAGTTTTGGTGATATTCGAAAAAATGGATATCACATTGAAACTCTTAATGATGCAGGAAATGAGTATGTCTTAATTACTCAAACCATCAATGGTGAAAAGTTTGTTCATGAAAAGCTGCCATGTTTGACATCCGGATTATATTATATAAAAATTTATGCCGGAGAAGTACATAACCTAGTTGGCCTAAAGGCTACTAGTGAATTTATAACCTGGCATGAAAGGTTTGGACATCCGGGCAGCGTGATGTTGAGGTGAATTATTAAAAATTCCAGTGGCCATAAATTAAACCATAAAATAGTTTTGAATCCAAATGAGTTTACATGTGCTGCTTGCTATCAAGGAAAATTAATTACCAGGCCATCTGCAGCAAAAGTATGAATTGAATCCCCTGCATTTTTGGAAAGAATTCAAGGCGATATATGTGGACCAATAGATCCACCTTGTGGACCGTTCAAGTACTTTATGGTACTAATTGATGCATCAACAAGATGGTCCCATGTATGTTTATGGAAAAAAGGCCAAATATACCCCTCTTGTTTAAAAAAAAGCCAAATCTATCCTTTTTTTATTTTATTACCGAATTTATCCTCTACATATGCTAATTATATCCGAAAATATCCTAAATGCACTAATCGTGGAATGGCTGCTGACGTGGCAATAAATTAACTTAAACCCTACACGCTGGATGGAATTTGAAGTGTCTCTCAATTAGGGCTGGGGAAAAATACCGAGTTTACCGCATACCCCACATACCGTATCGAAAAAAGAAATATCGAAATTTTCGATATACCGTAATTTTCGGTACGGTATCATACTGAAAAAAATTCTCCGTACCGTATACCTTACCGAACTTTACGGTATGAAAAATTTCATACCGTTGCCGTACCGAACATTTCGGTATACCGATCTTCGGTATACCGAAAGTTTCGGTATAAAATATTTTCATACCGTTTCCATACCGACATTCCGGTAAGTTCGGTATATACCGCTATACCGAACATTCAGTACATACCGACATACCGTATCGCGGTATATACCGACATACCGAACATTCACTACATACCGACATATTGGTATTGCGGTATATACCGGCATACTGAACTTTCGCTATATACCAACATACCGATATTACGGTATATAACGGTATCGCGGTATATACCGATACCGTGGTATATACCAAAGTTCGGTAGGTAGCGATATACCGCAGTATCAAAAAATTTATACCGTTACCGTACCGAAATCTTACGGTACGGTATGATACCATACCGAAAATTACGGTATACCAAAAATTTCGATATTTTCGGTATTTTTTCGATACGGTATGTGCGGTATGCAGTATATTCGGTATTTTTCCCCAGCCCTAATTAAGACACACTTCAAATTCGATCCAGCGTGTAGGGTTTAAGTTAATTTATTGTCACGTCAGCAGGCATTCCACGATTAGTGAATTTAGGATATTTCCGGATATAATTAGCATATGTAGAGGATAAATTCGGTAATAAAATAGAAAAATGATAGATTTGGGTTTTTTTTAAACAAAAAGGATATATTTGGCCTTTTTTCCGTATGTTTATTGTCAACTCGCAATCTAGCCGTTGCTAGGATACTTGCACAAATTATTAAACTGCGAGCACAATTTCCTGACTATTCAATAAAGAAAATACGCCTTGATAATGCTGGAGAATACACATCAAATGCTTTTGATGATTTTTGCACATCTGTTGGTATCATTGTAGAACATCCAATTCCGTATGTGCATACCCAAAATGGTCTGGCTGAATCCCTAATCAAAAGGTTGCAATTAATTGCACGACCTTTATTGATGAAATCAAAACTCCCCGTTACCGTTTGGGGACATGCTATATTGCATGCAGCAGCATTAGTGAAAATCAGGCCGACAAGCTATCACAGCTACTCCCCTACTCAAATTATAATGGGAAAAGAGCCCAATATTTCCCATTTACGAATTTTTGGATGTGCTGAATATGTACCAATAGTACCACCTCAACGGACAAAAATGGGACCTCAAAGAAGGATGGGCATATATGTCGGGTAAGAATCACCCTCAATTATTAAATATCTTGAACCAACAACGAGTGATTTATTTACTGCAAGATTTGCAGATTGCCATTTTGACGAATCACATTTCCCGACATTAGGGGGAGGAAGTAATCAACTGAAAAAAGAAATATCGTGGAAAATCCCACTTGATATCAGTGATCCTCGTACTAAACAATGTGAATTAGAAGTCCAAAGAATTGTGCATTTGCAAAGGATTGCAGATCAATTACCTGACACCTTCAATGATGCTGCAAGAGTCACAAAATCTTACATTGAAGCAGCAAATGCACCAGCTAAAATGGATATACCCGAAAGGCAAATTCCAAGTGCTAATGAATCTTATCCACGGCAAAAGCGTGGTAGACCAATGGGTTCCAAAGATAAAAATCCACGAAAGAAAAGAATATACAAGTGGATGATGAAAAACCTGAAGAGGTAATAAACTCAACTTTGGAAGAATTTGATGTTAAAAATGCTAATCCAGAAAAAAGTGAAACTATTGAAACAGCTTTCAATTATATCACTTCTGGAAAATATTGGAACCGAAAAGAAACTAAAGTTGACCAAGCATTTGCATACAATGTAGCACTTGAGATGATGAAAGATGAGGAAGATTCTGAACCAAAATCAGTTGATGAATGTCGGCAAAGGGATGATTGGCCAAAATGGAAAGATGCAATTAAATCAGAATTAGATTCACTGAACAAAAGATAGGTATTCGGCCCTATAGTCCAAACATCTAAAAATGTAAAACCAGTTGGCTACAGATAGGTGTTTGTGAGAAAAATAAATGAAAATAATGAAATTGCAAGATACAAAGCATGGCTTGTAGCCCAGGGATTTTCCCAAAGACCGGGAATTGATTTTGAGAAAACATATTCCCCGGTTCTGGATGGAATAACTTTCAGATATCTCATGAGCCTGGCAGTACGAGAAAAGCTCGAAATGAGACCGATGGATGTTGTTACTGCATATTTATATGGCTAATTGGAAAATAATATTTATATGAAAATACCTGAAGGGTTTAAATTGCCAGAATCATATAACTCAAAGCTCAGAGAAGTTTATTCCATTGAATTACAAAAATCACTTTATGGGCTCAAGCAATCTGGCCGAATGTGGTACAATCGCGTCAGCGAAAGTTTGATAAAGGAAGGTTATCTGAATGACCCTATATGCCCATGTGTTTTTATAAAGAAGAATGGGTCATAATTTGTAATCGTTGCAGTCTATGTTGACGATTTAAATTTAATTGGAACTCCTGAAGAGCTAGAAAAGGTTGTTGAATACCTTAAAAAGGAGTTCGAAATCAAAGATTTCGGAACAACAAAATTTTGCCTTGGCCTGCAAATTGAGCATTTGGAAAAAGGGCATATTTGTTCATCAATCAACTTATATCCAAAAGGTATTGAAGCAATTTCGAATGGATCATGCTCATCCGTTAAGTAGTCCAATGGTCGTTCGGGCACTTGATCCTACAAAGGATCCATTTATGCTAAAAGAAGATGATGAAGAACAACTTGGCCCAGAAGTGCCGTATTTAAGCGCAATTGGCGCATTGATGTATTTGACAAATAGCACGCGACCTGATATCGCATTTGCTGTTAACTTACTCGCAAGATTTAGTTCTTGCCCTACTCAACGACATTGGAAAGGTATAAAGCACATTAGGAATGACAATGGGCCGGTTTCGGGACGGGGAGTAGTATCCTCATCCCCATCCCCAATAGCATCTTTAATCCCCAAAACCGGCCCAATCCCCGTCGGGGATTTTATCGGGGATCCCCATCGGATATTATATTTTCCCCGATCCCCATTGGGGACCCATCGGGGATTCATTTTACAAACTAATTTTTTAAAAATTTAATATTAAAACACATACAAATTGTTTAATAATAAATTATAATCCACATCAAAAGTTCATAATTGTTTCCAATGTATAATTAACCTATCAAACTAAATTTTGAATTCTAAATACTTAATAATAAAGTTCGATAATTCATGCAATATAATAATAAAAAATAAATCCACAACATTTACTTTCATGTTTTCCTTAAAAAAATGAAAAATAAAACAAATTATAAATACATAATTTGATTTATTACCAATGTAGGTTATATTTGAATTTAGGTTTTTTTTTCTTAATTTTTTTAGTAATGGACTAATCAATAAAATATAATATACAAAATATTAAATATAATATATAATTTATAAAATATAACATATAAAACATATCGGGGATGGGTCGGGGCGGGGACTACTTCCCCCGTCCCCGTCCCCATCCCCGAAAAAATCCTCGATACCCGGCCCATCCCCAATAATCATCTCCCCAAAACCGTACCGAAAATTCGGTTTTCGGTTTTCACCATCGGTTGCGGTTTTTTTGCCATCCCTAAAGCACATCTTTCGCTATCTCCAGGGAACAATTGACCTTGGGTTATTTTATCCAAAAGCTTCTCCACATGAGGTGATCGGATATGCCGATGCAGGATATTTATCAGACCCACACAAAACCAAATCTCAAACAGACTGTATCTTTATGTGTGGTGGAACTGCTATCTCATGGAGATCTATGAAACAAACATTAACGGCTACTTCCTCAAATCATGCCGAAATATTAGCAATCCATGAGGCTAGTCGAGAATGTGTTTGGTTGAGGTCAATGACTAATCATATAGTCACTGAACCAAAAATGTCCCCAACAATTTTATTTGAAGATAATTCGGCTTGTATAACCCAATTGAAAGGGGGTTATATAAAATGAGATAAGACTAAACACATTTCACCAAAATTTTTCTATACACATGATCTTCAAAAGAATGGTGAAATTGATGTGCAGCAAATTCGATCAGATGATAACTTAGCGGATCTATTGACCAAGGCATTGCCGACTGCAACGTTCGAGAAGCTCGTGAAGAGAATTGGGATGCAGCGGCTTCAAGATTTAAAGTGATGTTCAAATCAGGGGAGCAATAAATACAAGAATATTGTACTCTTTTTCATTCACTATGATTTTTTTTCCCACTGGGTTTTTCCTAATAAGGTTTTAACGAGGCATATTTTTTGTATGAATGACAAGCCAAGGGGGAGTGTTATAGCCTACACGTATTGCAACCTACTCATATAGGCTTAAATGCCTGTCATTTTAAGATGCTTCCACCTGTCTTCCAATGTGATTCATCATTCCTCTTCACATGTATAAATAAATACCCATGTTCATTGAATGAAAGATAAGGACACTACTACATCCGTGTAAAATTATCGTCATCATTACTCTCGTTTTACTTATTAATTATTTGCTATAAATAATAAGTAATTATTACGTTTATAAAATAGCTATTACAATATTAAATATATACCATAAATATATCACAACACACAAATATATCATAATATATCCAAATTCTGTCGGGTTCTTATATTTTCTCAGTTCTGCAGGCGACAAAGATCCAACAAATTCCCTATAGACAGAACTAAACGGCCATGTGTTATACAGAAACGAAACAATTTAACTTCCAACCATCAAAGCAACAGCCAATTTTTTTACACAATACTACAACAATATCCAATATATTCAGTAATAATATACATATACTTGTATATTTATATCTATATTATGAATCTTCAACTTGGTGATCGGTTTCATCGAATATCTCTTCCTGCAAGAACAAAGTCATTATAATGAAATCAGACTTCCAACACTGAGGAAATAAGCGAACATAATGGGTGAGAAGAATTCGGCCTTGTTTGATAAGAAAAGTTGGCCCTCAATTTCTTCTAATAAGAGGCTCGTAAGAAACTTTCTTTGATAAGAACTATCAATAAAGGGCTTCATGCTACCTGCAGAAGCTCTTCAATGACATCTTCCATGGTTATTATGCCGACTGCCTCTTCTTCTGCAGGAAGATTTGGCAGTGGATGTTCATCAATCTGAAGGATGTCCGAATACATATCTTTGGTCCATTTCTTGCTCCTGTTGCCCTTTAAAGAATTGCTGCCCGAGTTTGGGAAACTTTTCCATTTCTGCAGTGGTCTTTTGGGCTTTACGCTTCTATCCGGTGAAGGCTTTTCACCGTCAATATCAAGCCTCACATCCTTGACAGCATCTATGTTTTCAAACATGTCGCTTAAGGTGTTTAAAGTGGTATTTATGCGGCAATGGCGCTGGATACAGTTAAAAAATAATTTAAAAATAGAAAATAAAAAATTGACGCTGCAGCACCTGGGATGGGAGAGTTCATTGCCTTGTTATGTTGCCTTATTACAACGGCCATATGGCTGTGCCCCTTCTGGAACTCGTTCAAGATGTCATATAATGGCATAATTTCTGGAACTCTGGGACGAGAAACAAATATAAAACAATACTGTAATGACTTGTGTCACAGAGCACATATCTAGACAAAGTTGTCAAGCACATGTATGGACAGATAATTACGAAATCTAAATGAACTAGCAGTAGCCTCCGCAAAAAGCCAGAACTTGCAGTAGCCTCTGCAAAATGCCAAAACGGCCGACCCAGAAAAATGTAAATCGGAACTTTCTAAAGTCCGTGTTGCCTAAACATTGGGTGAGTTAGTTAAGCTGACTGCATTTAGTAGTAACAAAGCTCTTGACACTTTATGTAATAGAGAACCAAATTTTGGAATGACATGCTCGACATTTTAATACACCAAGATAGAAAGACCTCGGAATTTTGCGGATAGTGACACTCTTAACTGGCGTTTCTTCCTCGGGATGAATGGTCAACAAGTTCTTCACCTGAAAATTGCACACACCAATATAAAGAATGTCAGGCTAATAACAGTGCTAAAACTATACTGAATTGTCAATCAATCAGTCAATGAAGTATATTTGGGAGTGACTGAATACAACATATTTGTTATTGTCACAATGCCAAAGATGAAAAGTACCAGAATAAGCCCAATGATGTTCGTAGGTTTTTCGTAGTAGACAGGCACTCTACTATGTCCCTTTTCCAGAATCAGATTCATCAAGAACCTATACAAATAAAATAATGCAATCACAATTTTGCATTCCAGCGCAGAGACAAGGGCTAATTTGTCAAATTAAAATAATATGCATCACCTGTCGAGCTTTCCATTAATATCAATAGAAAAAACTTCAGATATGGGAGTCATGGAATCACTTGCAGTTTTCTCAGAGAGTTCTAATGCACCAGCTATAATAGTTGTCTCATCATGCGTGAGTTCTCCCCCTTTACCGGCCTGCATAAATAAGACAGTTATGGTTTAGTATATAATTGATATTTTCCCAGACAACAAAGCATAATCAATAACAAAAGGTCAACGAGCATGTATAAAACGGCTTCGCCCTCCCAATTATCGGAAAAAAAGAAAGAAAAAAGGTCAACGAGCAATTTTCGAGCATGTCCTACAAGTTAGGATTTTGAGGGAAAGACAGATACAGACAAAACATTAAATTCTTCTGTAGCTCATTGCCGTCCTAAAAGTTAGGATTTTGAGGAAAAGACAGACACAGAAAACAATTAAATTCATTTGCACCTCATTGCCGTGTAAATCAACAAGGGTTTTCAACTCAGCACGTCGGAATAGAGCTTTATGTCGATGGCCAAGTAGGAAATCCAACAACTAAAAAAGAAAGAAAGTCGCAAAGATATTAACTGCTATTGGCTGATCCTAAATTTTCAGGAATGCACGTGTGGAGAATAACCTGAAACAAAATCTACCTTGCTAATTGGATATGCAATTGGAAAACAGATCCATACAAGGATACGGACAACTGGGGCAACAGTTGCACCAATGGCGAGTCCGTACCTAGAGCAAACAGACTGTGGGATGATCTGAGAAAACAAAGGCACAAATATTAGCATGTAAATCATCAGGTCACGAGATAAGTGTATACTCACTGTCCAGAAGACATCACTTATTAGAATTGAGAAAAAAATACTATAATGATATTGCAATATTATGACACAACTAATGTAATTTCTTCACCTAATTCTGCTGTAACTTTTAATATTACTACATAGCTCAATCTTCAATTTTCAAAACATTAAACAGTTTCTAATATCAAAGACATTAGCATTTGGGTGTGTGTGTGGGGGGGGGGGGGGCATAACCAACATAAGGCTCTTTGTATACTGTGCCTGGGCCTTAAAAACACTACAAACAATTGATTAGTTAATAACAATCCAAAGCAAAAAAGCCACTGACCTTAGTATTTTCCTAGATTCTAATAGCTACTTGCCTTTAAGCAATCCTCCAAATTTCTTTAAATTTTCCCAAAGTTACGATCTAATCTTTCACTTCCAAAACCAAGTTAATTATTCAGCCAGTCAATAAGCTACTATGATTTTGATATCTCCAACTTTACTGTCAACAATCCAATCTTTAAAGTACAAACTTCCTATTTTGCACCGTGATTCCAATAGTATAATAAACTGCATCACATCTTGAATCTTCATCAAATAAAAACTTAGAGAATTGAGATACTGTAAGTTGCTCAAAAATAAAACCCTTACCTCACCAAACAACAGAATCAACGTCACAGAAATAAGGATTGCACCCCAAGCTGTGACTAAACCATCAAGGAAAATAGGTAGTGCCTGTTCAATAAATCATATCAAATTTGAATTCATCTCCAGCAGGAATAAACCAAACAGGAACCACTCAAATAATATACCTCCATAGCAGCAGCATTGCAGATTAGCAGTGTGCAAAGCAATAAATGTTGATTCCTGACAACTGGTAATATCTTCGCTGTACATAATTTACATTTAATTTATTCATATACCACAACTAGAGTACAAAACCAGAAGCAGTGCAATATTTACATGCTTTATTAGCTACGGATGAAGACAATTTCCACTAGAAAGTTGGAAGTACAGAAACCAAATTCTTAACAAAATTCCACCTCCAAAATTCAACAACAAAAAAACCTGATCCAAAATTTCAGAAAGTCCTTCCAACAACCGCAAAAGAAGACAGAAAATCAACACACAACTCAACTAAAATCACTGTGTTATCAACAAGAGGCAGAGCAAAGCATACCAGCATACAGTTTATTCGCAACCAAAAATCAACCAGAAATCACCCAGAAATCCGCAGCCGATTCCAAGTTAAAGTATTAACTTCAACTCAACCGACATACAGAAATTCAAAATACACTTAGCTAAACAACCACCGAATCAGAGGCAGAGCAAAGCATACCAGCATACTGTTTATCCTTGGGAGTACCAGACTTGGCAAGCACTTCGAGATCGACGAGGCCGAGAGACATTAGGCCCAAAGTGAGGCCGGACATCAGGCCAGCAAACATCACGAGAAAGACGATAACGGCAATGTGAATAAAAAACTGAGCACTGCAACAACTGTACTCCACCGCCATTCTCCTCACCTCGCAAAAAGTAGCTGAATCGTTTTTGGGGAGAGCGGTTTTTGAGATTATCGATTCGCGGATAAATTCTCCACCAGATGAATACTGCTGTACGGCGAGACACACGACACAGCACTCAGCTGTGGCCTCGGGCAGCAGGAAGCGATGGATGCGAATATTGCTAATGAGCAATTTATAGTTGCCGTTGAAATGTGGTGACGTGGCCTTCAACGCAAATGGGTGTGGTGCTGCCCGATACGGCTCGGGTCCCGGCACTCGTGTCCTTTTCCCAGAAAACGTTTCCGACTTCGCTAGTGCAATTTCTTTTAGAGCCCGTTTGATTGGCTTCTAGGGAGGTGTTTTTGGCTTTTGCTTCTGCCAAAAGCACTTCTGGTAGAAATTAGTTGTTTGTTTTGGTTTTTAAGAAAAAGCAAAAGCACCTCGAAAAACGAAAAAAGTGCTTCTGGGAGAAGCAGCCCAGGGTGCTTCTCCCAAAAGCAGAAGCCAAAAGCACCTCGTAAAATGTACAAGGACTTAAATATCCCACTACTTAATATAAATTACACTATAAATATATCTTATTATTATATTAAGTAGCATGTACTTTTTGGTAATTACCACACTTTAAAAGCACTTTTTATTTTTATTTATCCAAACATATTTTTTAGAAAAAGCGGCTTTTCAAACATTCTATCCAAACACAAAAATTATATGCTTTTGCTTTTGACTTCTGCTTCTGCTTCTATTTTTGGCTTCTACTTTTTTCAAAAGCCAATTTAAACGGACCCTTATTACCCACAGATTACTCCCACCTCCGTACAATTACAAACGACTTATTGGGTTTGGATACGAAAATTAAGGGAAATTGTTTGGGTGCTGGCCGGTAGGTGCTGATACATTTAAAAGTGATGGGTATGTGTGTATGAAGTGATGTGTAAGTATAAAAAAGTGATGGATGGATGTTATGAACCAAAAATTCATAAAAAAACTACCGTCTATACATATGTTTGGGAAATAATTAGAGTTTAGCGTCTGGAGTTTAGAGATCAGAGTCTGGAGTTTGAAATTAATGTTAATAAATAGTTTTAAATTTGAATAATGGTGTTTGGTAATGCAATTTAAATTAGAATTTAGAATCTGGAGTTTGGAAAGTTAAAAGCTGGGGGAGAGGAGCGTTCTGAGTTTAGATATTAGAGATTAAAATTTGGCAGTTACTGTAATTAGTGTTTACTATAAATAGGATTTTAGGCTATTTTAGTATGTATTTTAAAAGCTAAACGCTAATCGTTAGCCTCTTTTCCCAAATGCAGCCATCACTTTATAAGGCTTACATATCACTTTACGAAGGACTACATATCATTTTTAGCGTTGATTGCTTCTGCTGGCAATTGTTATGCCATTACAGAAACCGGATTGAAAATTAAGGTAAGATTGATTTGTGAATGGAATCTACATAGAGTTGTTTGTTGGAATTCTTCTATTTATAGAAAGAAGACATTTGTGATGGAACATTCGAAAATAATAAATAGGACATTTCAGTTGAGACTTGAGACATCGGGAGTACTAAATAACAGATGTAAATACAATTTTTTTTGGATACAAGAAAAAAAATAAAAAATGAAAAAATTTGTGATGTGATACAATTATGTAGTCATTCCATTTCTCAACTTTATTATTAAGAACAAAAAATTGTTGGGGTGTGATTTGAGTTTGAACTTTGGAGACTATTTTTTCTTCACATAAAGCAATTACTGAGTACTAATCCATTTTGTATAAACTTATTGAAATGCACCTGAAAACAAGGGAGGAAAATTGTGGATTCCCGAAACGGATTTGGCATGTTGCTTCAATAATTAGTTAAACGAACCGTACATGGAAGAGAGGGTCCAACCGTGATCTCGATTTAGATCATTGTAAATTGAAATTAATATGAGTGTGCCATCTGTTGTGCTGAATTTAATAAATTCTTCCCGTGACGTTAGGGGTTACGAGTTTATCCCAGTTTATTCTAAACTACGGGTTTGAATTCATTGCATATTTTTCCACTCAAAAAATGTATGTAAACGGACTGCAACATGATATGTTCAGTCATTTGCATCAATCCTATAGGCTATATGTGTCATGTATGGCTATTTTAGAAGTCCCATTAGGTAAATGCGACGGTGTTTGGATGTGTGTTTTAAAAAGTGCTGTAGCGTTTAGAAAACGGATAATCAGATAATTGCTGTAACAGAACGTGCTGTAAAAAATTAAGTGTTTGGATGACCTCATGCTGTTTCAAATCGCAATAATTAGATAATCATTAAAAAGTGTTTGGATTTGCGTTTTTCATTACCTCAAAAGGCAACAATATGGTAAAATATATTTTTTGCTAAATGCAATTTTCTTGCCGCACCAAAATGTAGCTGCAAGAAAATAGCATTTTCATTCCCTCAAAACGCAAATTGGAAGTTAGTACACAACATGATTAACTGATTAAATAATACTTCCTCCATTCTCATATATTTCTTACGGACCCACTGCGCACGCAGTTCAATGCACAATTTGAATCAATAATAACTCGAGTTCGGTATATGGAAAAATTCTAAAAGTTCGATATTTAAAAACTACACGACGAGACGAATCTAACAAGATCCCTATTGACTATATTTTAACTTGTATAACTATGATAAAACTTTAAATCAAAGTGAAAAGGTGAATAGTGCCCCAAAATCAAATGTAACCAACATTTGAGAACGGAGGAAGTAGATAGTTTAAATTTGGCTCATTAAGTATAAAATTAAGCTCAACTTAGCTTGTTATTAAGTTTAAAAAATAGTTTCAAATTCAAAATATTTAGTTAGAAACTAAGAATCAAAATTTTGAATTTGAAAATGAATCATATTTCATAAAGAACTCGTAAAATAATATAACGGTACACACATATAAAAATTTTAACAAATAACTAATAAAATTATGTATAATGTACTGCTATAATTTAAAATTTTATCAAATTTAAGGAGCTGAGCCGAATTGAATAGATTAATTTATTTTTTATTTTTTTATTATTATAATACATTTGAGCTCAATTTACTGTGTAGGGTTGGGGTTCGAATCTTCATCCCACCCTCTTGATGGTGTGAATTTTGTGCTTGTCAATGTTATACAATTGAGATGTTTTTGTGGTGGTTTTGAAAGCTTTTATTCTTGTTTTGCTTGTTTTATTGTTGTAGGAGGATGACAAGGTAATGGGAAAAAGAGAACAAAAGAAGAGAAAATGAAGAAAGATGACAGATTGCCATGACTTGATTAGTCATGGCCATGACTAGATGAAAGAGATCAAGCTGGAAAAGAGATCAATGGGCCTGATATAAAGTCCATTCTTAGCCCAAGTTTATTTCTTATTTGTTGGCCCATCAGACCTTGCTTCAGGAAGAGGAAATTCCACTTATTCAAAGAGGGGGCTGGACGTGAGAGAGACAGATTATTATCCTTCTCATAATACACTTTTTGGGGGGCTATTTTTAGAAAGACTTTTTGGGAGAAAAGAAACAAAAGAGGGTGTCCAAGAGAAGAAGCAGCAGACCGAGAAGCTGCTACTGGACTAGGAAGCAGATTTGTTTTCTCATCTTTAATCTTTGGAAGTGATTGTAACCATCTCTAATTTCTTTTGTTTTCCATGAAATTAAAGTAGAGTTATCTTTCTCTAGTTTAGGGATTTGGTGAAGAATGGCTTTAGGGTTATGTGAGATGATGTATTTTTGACTATGAAACTATTGTGCTTTTGGTATTTATGCAATTTCTATGCGTAGGGTTTATGATTGTTGAATTGGATGAATGTTTAGGGCCCAAATATTTGTCTAGTTTGATAATTGATTGCCAATTCAATTTGGGTATCCGTAATTGTACTTGAATTGAATAGGTGGTAACCGGGTTGATTAGTTCCTTCCTGGGGAATTGTATAATCAAATTGAGAATTACTCCGCGTAGGTAGTAATTGGTTTGAATCAGGCTTTTCTAGATTATAATGCAATTGGACAACATCTTCTACGGGTGTACCTAGAAGTGTTAGTTTGATTAGGGGCAATTAACGGGCGTACCTTAATTGTCTAAACTGAAAGGAAAAGTTGGTTGTCTAAGCGGACCTGACAACTATAACTTGTTTATCAATTAGCACAATGTTTATGCATCGATGATCTTACCCAAATGCCATTCCAAATCAATCTTTGAACTAGAGGTTTTTAATTCCAATACTTTGTTTTAAATTTATGTTCTTGATCTCACTTATCATTTTCATAGTTTGTAGAATTACTTAGTTTTTAATTCTTGTTATCATTTTCTTGTTCTCAAAATACAAAAACCCCCCCTTTTAAATATTGTATATATTATGAGAATGTGGTATTCCAATCCCTGAGGACTCGACCCTTGTCACTGCTATACTATATTTATTTTGTGCTTGGTGACACAGGAATTAAATTATCTTTTGCAGCTATACGACAAGCTGTCAAATTTTGGCGCCGTTGCCGGGGATTGAAGTTCAACCACTACATTCTGTGATATTTTCTATCTTTTTAGTTTGTAATTGGTATTTTCCTTGTTTATGCCTCGTTCTTCTCGTACAGGTGAGTTGATATTTGATCCAGAGATTGAGAAGACAGCTCGTAAATTGACAAGGGAAACCAAGATAAGAAAAGAATCTAAAGTTTCTACATCAACTTCTGGTTTGTCGTTGGCTACAGAGCTGGACACTTCTAGTTCCAGTAGTGAAGGAAGTGATACAGAATCTTTAGAAGAAAAAAATATTGTCATGGCTGAAGATAACCGCACTTTAAGGGAGTTGGCTGCTCCTGACTTGACACAGCAGCCCTTATGCATTACATTTCCTACAATTGATGATGAAACTCCCTTTGAATTAAAATCTGGATTGATTCATTTGTTGCCTGAATTTAATGGTCATGCAGGTGAAGAGTCTCACAAGCATCTCCAGGAATTTGATGTTGTATGCTCAAGCATGAAACCTCCTGGAGTTACAGATGAACAGATCAAATTGAGGGCATTTCCATTCTCATTGAAGGGGAGTGCAAAAGATTGGCTCTATTATCTTCCAGCAGGCAGCATTACAACTTGGACAGACATGAAGAGAAAATTCTTGGAGAAGTATTTCCCAGCCTCAAGAGCTGCAAATTTGAGGAAGGAAATATGTGGCATTAAACAGCAATCAGGTGAAACGCTCCATGAATATTGGGAGCGGTTTAATAGGCTTATAATTAAATGTTCTCAACATCAAATCCCACCCCAATTGTTAATTCAATACTTCTATGATGGTTTGTTGTTGATGGACAGGAACATTATTGATGCTGCAAGTGGAGGAGCCTTGGTGAATAAGACTCCAACACAAGCCTGGGAGTTGATTGATCGAATGGCAGAGAATACTCAACAGTTTGGCACAAGGGATGCAATGCCAACCAATATGCCAAGTGGTGATTCTTCAATGCAAACAATGCAACAACAACTTTCAGAGTTGACAAGCTTTGTTCGTAAGATGGCCATAGGAAGTATCAAGCCAACTGTCCAGGTGAAGGCATGTGGTATTTGTACAAGTCCAGAACATCAAACTGATGCCTGTCCAACTCTCCAAGAAGATACACCGGTGGATGTGAATGCACTTGAATATTCCAATAGACGTCCACAGTACAATCCCTATTCCAATACTTACAATCCAGGTTGGAGAGATCATCCAAATCTTCGGTATGACAATCAACATCAACAACAAAATCATCCATCTTCAGCACCACAACAAGTACACCCTCCTCGTCAATTTGAAAGGCAACCACCTCAAGCCACAACAAGTTCAAGTCCATCTTTGGAAGAATTGGTGAAATCCATGGCTACATCAACTTTGCAATTCCAACAAGACACAAAGGCAAGTATTGAAAAATTGCAAAGTCAAATGAATCAAGTGTCTGAGGAAGTTAGGCAAATCCGTGAGAAAGGAAAGTGGCCAGCTCAACCTGAGCCAAATCCAAAGAACGTGAGTGCCATGATTTTGAGAAGCGGAAAAGAAGTTGAAGGTCCACTTCCAATTTCAAAAGAAAAAAATGAAGAGCAAATTGAGAAGGAGATTGAAAAGGAGGCAGAAACTTCTAACAAGGTAAATTCTAATTGGATTCCTTCATATCAAACTAAAATACCTCCTTTTCCTGACAGGTTGAAGAAGCCTCCAAAGGTGGACAAGAGAAAGGAAATGCTCGAGATATTCAAGAAAGTTCAATTGAACATCCCACTCCTTGAAGCTATTAATCAAATCCCTAAGTATGCAAAATTTTTGAAGGAATTGTGCACCAACAAAAAGAAGCTACGGGGAGATAAGTATATAATAGCAGGTGAGAGTGTTTCTGCAGTCATAAAGAGGAAAATCCCACCTAAAACAGGTGATCCAGGTATGTTTTTAATTCCTTGCAAAATTGGAACGAAAGAGGTGAGCAAAGCTATGCTAGATTTAGGTGCTGCGATAAATGTTATGCCAAGATCAATGTATAATTCCCTAAATCTAGGTCCATTGAAAGAAACAGGAATTATTATTCAACTTGCTGATAGATCAAATGCTTATCCGGATGGTATGTTAGAAGATGTATTGGTTCAAGTTAATGATGCAATATTTCCTGTTGATTTCTATGTTGTGGATATGAATGATGCTCATTGCTTTAACCCACATCCTCTTTTGTTGGGAAGACCTTTTATGTATACTGCAGAAGTGAAGATTGATGTGAAGAAAGGCACTCTTACTTTGGAATTTGATGGAGAAGAAATTTCTTTTAATCTTTCTAATACTATTGAACATCCTGATGATTCTAAAGCTTTATATGCTATTGATGTTATTCAACCTTATGTGCAGGGAGTTCGTGAGCTTAATGGTAAAGACCCGGTAGAGATTGAATGGGTGGATAATGCAAATTTTGGGACTAACAAAAGAATTAAGTTGAATGGGAAAGATCCATCAGATATGTGGCTTGGAATGGATTTGAATGATGATGGATTACAAAAGTTTGATGGATTTTTGTATGATGCTTATGAGAATGGTTGAAGCATTGGGAAGAAGTCTAGCTCAAAGACTTTAAATAAAGCGCTTCTTGGGAGGCAACCCAAGCAAATCAATTATTTTGATGCTATATATTTTGCCATGTTGATGATTATATATTTTGGTATAATTTTGATATCTAAATGGCATCTTGTCTATGATTTTGTAGATATGAAGATGGAAGTTTGATGATTTTTTTTTTTGGATCAAGGAACAAGTGAAGGTGTTTGAGGAGGGAATTTTCAGTGAAGGAGGCCAATGATGTTCATGAACACGATTAATGTCTATATAGCTTGCTGAATTTTGAAAGAAAAAAAAAATTCAAGTTAAATTTCAGGGAACCTGGTACCCTTTAGTCATGGCCATGACTAACACTACTTTACCAACATGTGTTAAAAATCACTTGGAGCTTTATTTTTCAGGTAGCCTGAGTACCCCTACTCATGCCCATGATTAAACATTAGATACTTACCTGAAATCTAAATCCCAACACAGTTATTCCTCCCCAAAACCCTAATTTATTCCACCTAAAATTACTTCCACTTCTTTTCAACATTTACTGCCTCCATCCCCCCAAATTACACAGGTCTCCAAAATCCCATCCCAATCCCAAATCGTCCATCACCTTCAGCCACCGCAGCACCGCCACACCCTCAGCCCGGCGTCGCCCCCATCTCTCCCTCTCACCGTCGCGCGCCTCTGTCTCGATCTCCCTTCATCGCCTTTGCTCCCACAGCTCATCCCTGTCGCACTTCAGATGCCACGCCGTCCTTCTTTCCTGTTCAGCGCCGCTGGAAGCGCCACCCTTTGCCGTCGCTGCTTCGCGAGCGCCTGCCATCCCCACCGCCTCTCCATCCGCCGCACTCGCCGACCCTTCTCTCCTCGTCTGGCCAATCTCCTCCGCGTTCGAGCCCTAGCTGCCCCGCCACTGGTTTCCGCCGCACCGTTCGCCGCCCCTGTGCGAGATCCGGCCTTCCCTGTCCGTTGCTCCGGTCGCCGTGGTCCTCTGTCCGATGTCGCCTCTGTTCAGCGAAGCTCCAGCGGCTTATGTGCATCCATATTGGTAAACTTTTTTTTTGATTTTTGGAAGCAGGAGATATGGTGCGTGTCTTTTGGTAATTTCCTATTTGATTTGAAAATTTGCCTATTTGATATCTTGTCTTGTGAAAATCTGTTGAAATAGTGGAGGGGCTGCAAAATTTCTTGTGAGAATTGATTGTGGAAATCTGTTGTTCTTGTGAATTGGAAACTGTGGAAGGGGCATGCTTTTGGTCTATTGCTGATTTTAAAGAAATAGGTGTCTTGTGTGAGTTGGGAAATTGATTAAAAATTGTGAGACTTTTGTGGTTTTCTGGTGAAAAGTGCATATGTGTCGGCTTCCTGTGATTTGTAAGTGATGGAATTGTTTAATTCTAGAAAGGAATTTGCTTATGAAACTGTTGACGATGTGAAATTTTTGTAAAAGGGCATGTTTTTACTGTCTTGTGCAAGTTGTAAGGATTGAGAACTTAGGTAAACCTTTATTTTGAAGATAGGGAATTGAAAGTTGTTTTCTATTGCTGGTGGAAATATTTTGCTTGGCTAGTTTTCTGTGTACAGCTCTTAAATGGGAGAGTTTGAAGACGATTCCACCAAGTCATGATCTAAAAGTGGTTCCAAAATTCCCAACTACAAGAATTGTGCAAAAGAAAAGGCCGACAAAGTTCTGTTCCAACACCCGACCCATGCCATTGTACCCCAGGGAAGTCCTATTCTATTCCCTTTTCAATACATTGAGGACAATGTAGACTTTAGGTGTGGGGGAGGAACTATCTATGAATTGCTTGCCATTTTCTGTGAAATTCTTTTGAAAAATCAAGGCTATTTCGTGTGATTATTTAAGTTAAATTGAGTTTATGATGGTTTTTATTGATAAGTTGTCTAGCATGATTGATGATATCTAATTTTTGAACATGTTGAGCCAACTATTTGTAAACCCATGTGAGAATTTGAGCCTCTTTCCAAAAAGCTTGTTGCTTTTAAAAAGAAAATACATATATTCAAAGCTTTTGGAAATTTCTTTCTTGTGTGAATTATGTGGTAATCATTTTGACATTCTAGAACTTGAATGATTATACATGTTGAACTTGCATTGATTGAATCCAATATTTTGAACATGATAAGGGCATTAGGATAAACCTTTTTAGCCTTCTTTTTGGCCTTAACATATATTTTTATCCCCTAGTTAGCCACTTTGAGCCTTATATCCATTTTCTTTGTTTTTATTTAACCCTTAGCCTATTAAGCCTTTTCTTTTTGTCATAACTATTGCTTTTGAACCCTAGTGATTGAAGTACTTTCATAAGTCATCATGGTTGAATTTTTGTGTTGGTTGCAAGAAAAAAAAAAGAGAGCTTAGAAATTGTTTTCTTTTGGGATTTTCAAGATGTTTTGTTGGATTTTTGAAGTACTGTCTGGATGGTTGATTCACAAGCAGTGGAATGTTTGTATATATATTCCCCTTAAAAAAAATAAAAAAAAAATAAAGAAAAAAAAAAGAAACAACCCTATATAAAAAAAAGAGAGAGAAAAAAAGAGAAAAAAAAATATAGATAAGGGCAGTGGATGGATATAGCTTGAAACGTGTTCCTCTAACCTTAGTGTTATGATCATAGAGTTGAAGTTCCATCTGCACTTTTCAGATTGTTGAATTCCTCTAATAAACGTGACCAAGCTATTGAAGTCCATAAAAAAAAAGAAAAAAAAAGAGAAGAAAATAAAAGGGAATATATGTTTGGCAAGTTTTGGTTTTGATGGATTCATTTGCTTGAGAAATTTTGGGATTGTTTGGAAGTTGTATTGGGATGATCTTTTGGTTTTTGTGTTTTATTTTGGGAAACCTTGGGAGGGTAGAAAAGAGGTAAATTTTGTTCTTTTGAACCTCTTGGTTTTGTTTTGGTTTGGCAACCATGATGTGCTATGATGTTTTCTGTGATGACTCTTTGGAAGTATTTTCATTCACTTTAACCCTTTCTTTATCTTTTTCTTCCTACCCCAACCATGGCCACGTTATAACCCTTTTGGAAGACCCTTTGATTCTTTATGTTGGATAAAATCTTGGTAGGGAAGATGTGATTTTCATTCAAGCCTATGGGATTGTCACTTTGCTTTACCACTTGAGTGCTTATTTGTTTAACCACACTTGATATTGAGAGGAGTGTATACACTTTACCCATGGGAGGTTGTTGGCTTAATATGTTTGATATTGGGTTGATTCGGTTGTGCTTGGATTACTTATTGATAGAAACTATTATGATTTGATTTGATTATCCTTAGACTTATGCTTGAGGGCAAGCATGATTTAGGTGTGGGGGAATTTGATGGTGTGAATTTTGTGCTTGTCAATGTTATACAATTGAGATGTTTTTGTGGTGGTTTTGGAAGCTTTTATTCTTGTTTTGCTTGTTTTATTGTTGTAGGAGGATGACAAGGTAATGGGAAAAAGAGAACAAAAGAAGAGAAAATGAAGAAAGATGACAGATTGCCATGACTTGATTAGCCATGGCCATGACTAGATGAAAGAGATCAAGCTGGAAAAGAGATCAATGGGCCTGATATAAAGTCCATTCTTAGCCCAAGTTTATTTCTTATTTGTTGGCCCATCAGACCTTGCTTCAGGAAGAGGAAATTCCACTTATTCAAAGAGGGGGCTGGACGTGAGAGAGACAGATTATTATCCTTCTCATAATACACTTTTTGGGGGGCTATTTTTAGAAAGACTTTTTGGGAGAAAAGAAACAAGAGAGGGCGTCCAAGAGAAGAAGCAGCAGACCGAGAAGCTGCTACTGGACTAGGAAGCAGATTTGTTTTCTTATCTTTAATCTTTGGAAGTGATTGTAACCATCTCTAATTTCTTTTGTTTTCCATGAAATTAAAGTAGAGTTATCTTTCTCTAGTTTAGGGATTTAGTGAAGAATGGCTTTAGGGTTATGTGAGATGATGTATTTTTGACTATGAAACTATTGTGCTTTTGGTATTTATGCAATTTCTATGCCTAGGGTTTATGATTGTTGAATTGGATGAATGTTTAGGGCCCAAATATTTGTCTAGTTTGATAATTGATTGCCAATTCAATTTGGGTATCCGTAATTGTACTTGAATTGAATAGGTGGTAACCGGGTTGATTAGTTCCTTCCTGGGGAATTGTATAATCAAATTGGGAATTACTCCGCGTAGGTAGTAATTGGTTTGAATCAGACTTTTCTAGATTATAATGCAATTGGACAACATCTTCTACGGGCGTACCTAGAAGTGTTAGTTTGATTAGGGGCAATTAACGGGCGTACCTTAATTGTCTAAACTGAAAGGAAAAGTTGGTTGTCTAAGCGGACCTGACAACTATAACTGGTTCATCAATTAGCACAATGTTTATGCATCGATAATCTTACCCAAATGCCATTCCAAATCAATCTTTGAACTAGAGGTTTTTAATTCCAATACTTTGTTTTAAATTTATGTTCTTGATCTCACTTATCATTTTCATAGTTTGTAGAATTACTTAGTTTTTAATTCTTGTTATCATTTTCTTGTTCTCAAAATACAAAAACCCCCCCTTTTAAATATTGTATATATTATGAGAATGTGGTATTCCAATCCCTGAGGACTCGACCCTTGTCATTGCTATACTATATTTATTTTGTGCTTGGTGACACAGGAATTAAATTATCTTTTGCAGCTATACGACAAGCTGTCACCTCTATCCCCCTTTGTCCCCTTTATAATTATGTGACATAGACTCCTAGAACCTCTTTCGAGGCCTTGCCTCTTAACCTATCTATGTTAGGCTCTTTAACCATGTAGCTCATCATATGTATTCCATGCCCCCTTATCCATATCTAGCTACTGACTATGGTACACAAGAGGTTGGGGATTCTTGGAATGCCATGAGCATTCTTGATTGGAGCTAACTATAGTGCAAAGTCGCTCCTCCACAACAACAAAAAAAGGGAAAAAAATAACCGTGCAAGACTGCAACAACGGTCAGTATTGGTGCGTACGTCCTTTCTATCCATTGCATGAGGTATAAAGCCCAATGGGCCGAGGCCCATTTTGGGTGAACAGTCGGTGGCCCGCCATATGAATTCTGCCGAGTACTAGTACAATGTGACTATGTGAGTATTTATATTAAAAAATTTTAATGACTCGTCACTGTTAAAGTCTTAAAGACGAATCATACTTACAACTAAATCCAACAAAAACGGTTGTCATTAATTTCGAATTAAATCTCAAGAAAAAGACGTAAAATTCCAATAAAGAAATAAATAAGAGTCTAATAGAGTTACGAGAAGAATTGGCAGAGGAATATAATCAGGAGCTCTTTTTCTGTCTCCTCCCAGCTAATTGAATAAGCGAATGTATCAGCAGATCTAGATCCCACTTCCCGTTGCGGTTCATCCCATTTTCGGTTTTCCATATTTGGTAATTTCTGCGCTTGCGTTTCCCGTTTTTGGTTGTCAATTTAGCCCCGTGAATTTGTGGTTTTGTTAATTTTGCATTTGTGAGAAGGATAATGTGTTGTGATGGTTCCTGGGGACATGAATTTGTTGCAGCTGCTGTATTGAGTAATAATTGTTTCGTAATTTAGTTTGGAATGTGTTTCTGATTGGCCTGATCCGGGTTAACGATTTTGCTTATTTGTATTGTAAATTGTAATATTAGTGACTATTCCATGAAGAACTTAATACTTTGTTGCTTGATCAGGTTTTGGCTAGAATCAGTAGTTCTATTCTCTGTTTCCTTGGCATGATAATTGTGCTCATTGTGATTCCCATGAATAATTGCTAGGTATTTTCTTTGTGTTGTTTAATTGCACCTTTCTAGTTCTGGAAAGGTTGAGTGTTATTTATGGTTCATTCAATTCAATATTACAGGTTTTTTCAGCTGTAAGATAGATGTTTAGAAG
Source organism: Hygrophila difformis (assembly GCA_030278955.1). Taxonomy (NCBI): domain Eukaryota; kingdom Viridiplantae; phylum Streptophyta; class Magnoliopsida; order Lamiales; family Acanthaceae; genus Hygrophila; species Hygrophila difformis. The sequence continues at coordinate 50,760,534 of JAOANR010000004.1, forward strand.
GCCTAATAATGCCCGCCGCCTTGGAGAAAGCGGGAATGCTCCTTTCCCCGGTTCATCACATTCCAAGTCCCGCCCATCTCCATTGTTGTCAATCGGAATATTTGTTGTGGTAATCCTTCCTCCGTATTCTTCCTTGCATGGAACTGTATTTATATTGAATGAACCTATTTTGTGCATACATTCCTTTCAGCCACAAGTAATTGCCAAAGAGCGATAACTGTATCATGGTGAATATATAAGACTTAAAGATTTGGATCATAGTTCTACTTATCCTACTCATTGCCTTGTTTGGTGGAATTTTCAGGTTACAATACTGGTTATTGGTTTTCTATATCATGGCTCAGGTCCGTTAAGTCATTCTATGTGGAAATTGCATATAATATGAATTTTGATCAAATATTTAACTATGTCACACATCTTTTCCTCGTCTTTTTAGGAATGACCTATTACTTAATTAGTTAATTAGACAGCATGATAAATCATTTGGCAGAGATGTTTCCTTTTGTTTGAAAACCAAAGTCATTGTTTAATGTTGGCCCTTCATTTTCCTCATTTTAGGGCAATCTGAGTATTAATTCGTTCCTTGACAGGTGGCAGGAAGGGTGACTTAATTTCTTTGAGTAGACTTACTGGTAAGTTCCTTGGGCTGAAAAGCAATACCGATTATAGTAGAATGATAAGTGCCTGAAATTTCTTATGTTGTGCCATGAATGGGAGGATGTATAAGCCCTTCTATTTTAGAAAAAAGAAGTCATTTCACGTGACTTATTTGATGTCCTTTTACATCAAGAATAGCAAAATAGTACAACAAAGCAAAACTTCCTCTCAAGTTATCACAATAATTATTATTTTCAGTGAAAACAGGATTATTCTACATTTAAATGTGTTTAAGATTTTTTTCCTGCTTATTTGCTGCATTTTGTCATTTCCTCTGTAGTTTTTTATTGTTTTGGTCAAGCAGGGCATGTGTTTCTCATTTGTTATTTATAATTTTGGTTTTTTAAGTCCAAAATGTACATTGAAGAAGTGGCATCGAAGAGGTTAAGGTTTCATATCCAACTCCTTTAACATTTGCTTGTTGTTTTGCATCCAATTACTGAAGTATTGATATTGTTGTGCAATAGACTAGCCCAATTGCCTTATCTAATTTCTTAGCATGTTAAGCACAACTCTGTCTTTCTGGACCATTTTTTTTTTCCATCCTTAGCTTAATTGAAAGACTAAAAAATTGTTTCTATTGAGATGAAATGCTTCTTTTGTGTAACGCATCACTCTTAGGTGGTGGTTCATGTGCCCAAGAAGTTCTGAAGCTAATACCTATTCTAAAGAAGGCATATGGAGACAGCATGAAGAAAGTATTGCATGTAGGCCCCGAAACCTGCTCTGTAGTATCTCACCTATTAAGCGAAGAGGATACAGAAGCATGGGGTATAGAGCCATATGAGTTGGATGATGCTGAAGGCAATTGCAAGGGTCTTGTGCGTAAAGGCATTGTCCGTGTGGCCGATGTCAAATTTCCTCTTCCCTACAGGCCAAAGTCATTCTCCCTCGTCATAGTGTCTGATGCAGTGGATTACTTGTCCCCTCGATATCTCAACAAGACCGTTCCAGAGCTAGCCCGGGTATCTGCCGATGGCCTTGTAATGTTATCTGGTAATTCTCTGTAACTGCTACTATAATTAATTCTTTGATTGGAAATACATAATTCTTCAACCATTTTTGCCAAACTTTTGTCTGGTATTCCTTTATGTAGAATAACATCCACGTTCAAGTTCATGATTGAGTACCTCATAATAATATAATATCATAAAAGTAGAATTTCAGCTATCTCCTAGTAGTTTTGTTCTTGGAATTAGTTTCATTGGGCAATAAAATGTAAACTAATAAGCTCGTAAGTGTAGAAACTCTACACTTATTCAAGTACTCGTCTTCTTGGCTTTTAGGCTCATGAAAATAATTGCCCAAATCTGTGTGAATTAACCTTATACTATTATCTGCCTACATGCAATGAGGATACTCTGCATTTCTATTAATGTTTATACAACTGCAGGCTTCCCAGGCCATCAACGAGCACAAGTCTCCGAATTTTCCAAGTTCGGTCGCCCTGTAAGTGTCAATGACATACCTCTCCTCCCACCCCCCCAAAACAAATGTACACACAAAAAACACACACAGTGAAACGAATAATCTGTGTGTCCCCACCTTTATTGCAACTGCAAGACATCAGCGCTGAGTCCATGTACTAATTTTCATAACATTAATTGTTTAGCCCAAAATGCGGAGCTCATCATGGTGGGGAACGTTTTTCAATCAAAACAACTTAGAAGAGAATGAATCTGCCATGAAGAAGTTTGAGCAAACAGCTGAGAAGAAATCCTACAAGCCAGCCTGCCAGGTTTTTCACCTCAAATCTCTGCACTGATCCTTACCATTCTATGTGGTACCGAAGCACCCTTAAATTATTACTCCTTGCCTAGTTCTACATATAATATATATAGATATAGATACATGGATGTACTCATTGTTTGAATTGTATTCATTTATTCAATACATTGCTCTCGATATATAATGTTATTTATTGAATTCATTTTCCCCATTGTAGTTCCATTAGACTATGGATTGCAAATTTTATTGCAAATTGCTGTTATTTATAAATTTAACCTGTAATTGACTGGTGGCTGGTAACTATGAAATGGGAATTTACTAGGGTCCGTTTAGGGGTCATATCGAGTCGATTAGTAGGGTACTTGAGCTCGAGTAGCTCAACTATTTTTTTATATTTTATTTTTTGCTCAAGCTACTCTAGCTTGAGCTTGAGTTTTTTTTTTTTAAAAAACGAGTGAAGTACTAGACAAGTATCATGTATTTAGATTCAAGATCGAGCTCGATACTCGATTGAGTACTCGACTACTCGACTTGACTCGAATTTTTCGAGTGCGAGTGGAGTTTTTTTTGTGAACCGAGCCGAGTTTGAATAGTTCTGTTCGTTAATCAGCCGTAGGGCCGTTAACTGAACACACACAATCACAAAGCCGAAGCAATTCTTGAGGCGCTTTTAAATAAGGAAATGACTGGTTTGTTAAGGTTTTTTATATTTGCATATAGACATTATACTCCCTTTTTTTCATGAAAAAATTACCGTTTGTAGTGGTATTTCCATATTTCAGATTCAAATTTTAGTTGATTTAAGTGTGTCTGAACGCTGAATGTTAGGGGCTATAATGGATTTTGAATCAAAATTACAGTAACTTGAAATTTCTTTAAAAATTTATAAATATTTTAATCATTAAGTTTATTCTGGCTTTGTCAATTACCTGTCCACACATTAATTTTAGCAAAAACATTTTGAACCCCCTGAAATTCAACCTATGTTTTGGTTCCACCATTCACCTCAAACAGGCATTCCATTATAAATCAGTTCAAAATGTGCCTCCATATATCCAAACACACAACAGCAGGGGTCATACAGGCAGGCAAGGAAAAACATAATGGGAACCCCAATTCTCCTTGTCAGCCTCACCATGGCCCTGGCCACAACCGTTGCCGCCCATAACACACCCAAGGACTTCGTCGACGCCCACAACCGTATCCGTGCAGAGGTCGGCATCCCGCCCCTCGTCTGGAACGATGCCCTAGCAGCCTACGCCCATGCCTATTCCCAGCACCGCGCCACGGACTGTGCCATGGAGCACTCCGTTGGGGGGCCGTACGGGGAGAACCTGGCCGCGGGTTCCTGGAACATGAGTGCCGAGGAAGCGGTGAACATGTGGTACGAGGAGAAGCATGTGTATGATGTGGCGTCGAACAGATGCCTGTGCCCGGATGACGAACTGTGCTGCTTCCATTACACGCAGATCGTGTGGAACACGACGGCGTGTGTTGGATGCGGAACGGCCAAGTGTAGCAACGGGTGGACCTTCATTACCTGCAGCTATGATCCCCCTGGCAACTTCTTCGGCGTCCGGCCTTTTTAATCGAATTCGCCTGATGATGATCATGTTGTTGAATATATTTGCTGTTGTGTTGAAAACTTGATCAATTAAATTTTAAAAAGGCTTAAAAAAAAAGAGTTATCTCTTTTATCTATCTATATATCTATATAAAAGTAATATAGTCTAATTTCCCCCACTTCCCCACCCCCCTTTTTCAACATCTCATCTGACTATTTTCCCCAATTTCAACAATCATATATACTCACTAAATCTAATATATATATATATAATCTAATTCAACTACCTCAATTATATATACTCCCTAAATCCATAATATATATAATCTAATATTTAATTTCAACAAACTCAATCATATCATATATACCCCCTAAATCTATAATTTATAATACTCTTAAAATTTTAAATTATTTCCATTAAATACACATATTCGAATTAACTATAAATACATCCGATTATCCTTATTCGTTTCATTCATCTCTATTCCAAATCTCATATTTTGCAATTTTTTTTTATTGCTTTAGATAATTTTTAGTCATTTTTCTCTAATCTAATGTTATTCATCTTTTGGTTTTTGTAGCGTGTACGTGATTGACTCATGTGAATCGGTATGTATATGATTGTAGCATGTCTTACGAATACTTTTTTTTCTATTTGTATTTTAAAATTTTTTTTCCTATTTTTTTATATCATCTTATTATACTTTATGTTTTATAGATGATTTTAATCATTTAACAAGTTTCTTTCACAAATCTTTTAAGGAAAAATATATCTTCCGTACAACACATGTGCATTTATCAAAGATTATCTTCATATAAAAAGTTATGGGACAGTTCAGGGAAGAAGAAAAATTCAAATATTATCTCTTTTATTTATATTGATTTTTTTTTGCCTTTATAATTGCAGGGATATCCATTGATAATGTTGAATGGTAGAGTGGATTAAAGGCATGTACATCAATTTTCTTCCCAAAAAGAGAACTTGGCAAGGGTGTGATTGAATGCTTTTATAATCTACATTCGGGGGACAAGAAAAATGTGAACTGGGATGAAGATGGCTTTGAGATTCTCTTAACATGACAGTGGATTTTCTACAATCACATATATTGTTGTTCAAATTCAGAATTTTTTAATACACTTTATGATGTATTTTTCTGTGATTCTATCCGTTATGTGGCTTGATTAGAGGAACTTATTAGGTTCGAAAATATTATGTCTAACCTTCAAAAGATAGTAGCAAACTTTGCTCATATAGTTATTAATTCTGATGTATTTGATTGTGATGAGTTAAAAAAATTATATTTTCTTTGAATGTATCTTCGTTTTTTTAATGTATTATGTACATTGTTTCTGTCAATTATATATGTTCGTATGATTTACTTTTATGCTTTAGTCTTTTTCTATATTTTACTGTCAATATATATAGAGAATACTTAATTATTTCACAATCACAACAAATTACATATACAATAAAAAATAATTGATTCAAAATGATTTTACCATTTCATTAATAGATTTTTTGTACAAAATGATTTTACTTTATTTATATTATAATTAATAATTTTAGTTAATTATCTTTCATTCAACATTATATGTATTTCCTGAGTATTTTTTTGTGACAAAGTATAATTATTACTAATCAAGTCGAACTTAATAATCTATCTATATAATATTTTGACGATTTATTATAGTATGGAATTAGAATATATGATATATAGATGTATTAGTTTTATTTATCTATACAAGATTTAGATTTTTTCTTATACCTTAATTTCAAAAGATTTAATTGGCTATTTTTTAATTAGGCAAATGGTGTTTTTGAAAATTTAGTATTAGAAAAAATTTGTTTTATTTATTTATAGAGGATAATGATTAATTTATTTTATTTATTTATAAAATGTTAATATACACTCCCTCCCATAAACTTTTATGTGCACTTTTGATTAGTACATGTAGGTGCAAAAAATGCGTAGACAGAAACTGCAAAATAATTTTATTAATTTCACAAGAAATGTCTACAATTACAGAGAAATTTAAATATCAAAGAACATGTAGAAAATCAAACTATATGGGTTCGACTTCTGGTACTCCTTTGATTCCTCCAACTTTGAAGACGTCGAGATGCTTTTATGATTCTTCTCCGGCTTCTCGGAATTTCTACAGCGTTTTGTTGCTGTAGGATCTCAAGTGTATGAGTCTTGAGAATGAGTAGACGTGTATGAGTCGTCTCTCCTTCCGGAAGTATGTGATAGGGTGCCTCTATTTATAGAGAAAAAAAACCCTAGGGTTTGTGGATAATGGACCAAATGATGGGCTGGTCCAATCCACATTTTTATCGGGTCATGTGGGCCTTTCATCTGGGCTTGTCCACATCGATTAATTTTCATGGGCTGGCCTGCTTCAAGTGTCCATTGGCCATGGGGCTTGTGGGTCTTTCATTTGGACTTGTCCACATTGGCCCAACATAGGTTCATTTGGTTTGATGGATCCAAATAGCCTCATAAATATACTAATTATTTTAAGCATTTAATTTATTTAAAATGCCTAAAAATAATTAAATTAATATTTGAGATAACACGTGTCGCATTTTCATTGGCGAACAAAATTTACGTGTTTACAGATGCCCCCTCGAGATTTGTTGACGGAAGCAAAATTTTTGAGACGTGAACGAGTCTCGAAACACATGATTTTTTTTTCTTTTTTTTGTTATGATTTTCCTCTTTTTTCTAAATTTTTTTTTCTTTTGCTTATTTGATTTTGGCTGGCAGATTTTTTTGCTTATTGCAACAAGATATTTTTTCCTCATTCAAATCCATTTAGATCGAATTTGCACCATTACCGGCCTCAAATCATTAATTCCCATGATCATTCATATCCAGGATCAAATCTTCATTGATTTCCATATCAGATCAACCACAATTTCTTTTATAAATTCCCATAACCATTAATTCTCGAAGCTCTGATCATGGAGCAGAACAACATTGCCGGGCCTGATTGTGAACAAGATGAAGATTCGAGACTGCTTGCCGGAGAGAGATGGGACGCTGTTGTCCGAGTTGCCGCCGCCGCTGGAGTGCCGCTACTCAAGGGGAGAGTCGCCGCTGGAGTCCGCCTGCGTTGGAGAGGATGTTCAAGACGAAGCCCGTGACACCACCTGCGTATGCCGCCCGCCACCACTGGTGATGTCCTGCCGCTGCTCACTGACACTGGTTCAAGGGAGACCGCCGCCGCCGTTCGGAGCCTGTCATCATCGCCGTATTGTTGGGGTGCGCTGCTGTCATGGGTGGGATGCCGCTTTGATGCTGTCATCGCGCCGCTGGTTCGCCGGAGGGAGAAGACTGCCGCAACCCAGATTGCGCGCTGCTGTTGCCGTTGCTTGCTGCCGGAGGGAGGCCGCTCCAGGAGGTGCCGTGCCCAGCCTGCTGCCGCCATCTCCGTCGGAGGGGAGAGAGCCGTAGCCGCCGCCCAGCCAGCCCCGCTGCCATCCGTTGGAGTCTGTCGATTGATTTGCAGGAGAAGCTGCGTGTTCACCTTTTTTTTGTTTTTTTTTTTTTGGCAGGGTCCCTTTGAAGAAGACGAGTGGAGCTGCTATTGCTTTATGTTTGCAGAACATTCCCCTTTTTTCTTGCAATTTAACCTGTTGATTTATTAAACCCTTGCGTCTTGGCCTCCAAAATGTTAAGCTTCGTTATTCCACCCCTAAGTGACTTAAATAATTGGAAGTTTGGACTAAGATATTTAGGAATTTGCATCCTCACCCAAATTAACGTGAAATTTTTTTAATCTTAATTGGCTATTTACTCTTAATTCCCGAAAAATTGTAGAAACTTTCTAAGTCCAAATTTGAGTATGAACTTAAAATTATTTCTACATGATATGCAAATATATTTTTTGATAAAGATATCTTTGCTCTGCAGATCATTTCAGCATATAGTGGACCAAGTGACAAAGATCAATGTAAGATGCAGTTGAAATGGACATAATTACTTCAACATGACAGAGTGCAGATCACCGTTGACTTGAAGCTCGTTTGGATAATTAACCACTTGAAGATGAATTCGCGTTGATACTTGAGCAGTGCAATGGAGAGGGCTTTGTTGACATGTATTGGCTCACCAAAATAGGATGTTTGAGTCTTGTACTCTTGTATTATTTTCCTTTATTGATGCCTTTTTTTATTCCACAATGTAAGTGCAAACAAAAATTGGAAGCAATAAAGACTATTTTTGGTTTTGCCTTTCATGCTTGCTCTTTAATCTTCTTTTTCATTCTTGAAATACTTGTACCGCATCAGTTTATCCAGGATATTCTGAAGATATTTTTTTTTTTGAATTTGTGGCTGCACTTGGAATTTGGCCAAGTTGCCTACGTATCCTTTTGAGGAATCAAGCCGTATCGTAGTTCAGGTGATGCATTTTTTCGCATCATTTTTTTTTTTGTTTTGCCTATCTTTTTTTTTTACTTATATTCTTGCAGGCGAAGAGCGACATGCAGTTTAAGCTCGTGCTTCAAAGAGCATTCTTGATTTGTTTCAAGACTTTGCAACGATCATGTCAACCACCTTCTATGTTGATGGCTCGTTGCATGAACTTTAGCCTCTTGCCCCCAGTCAATTTCTGTTTGGAGTTTGAACTTTTGCTGATGATGTGTTTGGTCTTCAGATCATGTCTTAGGCATTTTCCCTTGATTTTTGAATCAATAGCCTCGATTTGATGATGATCCATGCAAGATACGTTTGACATGGATCATGAAGAACTTTGAGAGGAAATTCAACATCTTTGAAGGTGATTTGACTCTCCAGGAATGTGTTTCCTTGCTTCAATAGGGGCTTTTAAGCTTAATCCTATTGAAAGCATGAAAATTTGAAGAACTTCGAGAGGAGCTTTTGAGCTTGATCCTCATGAAGTCTTAGAGATTTGGAGATTTGATTGCTTCAGGATGGGCTTTGAGCTTGATCATTTTGAAGGATTTGAAGGACTTTGAGAGGGGCTTTGAGCTTGATCCTCGTGAAGGCTTAGAGACTTGGAGATTTGACTTCTTCAGGATGGGCTTTGAGCTTGATCATCATGAAGGATTTGAAGACTTGAAGAGATGCAGGACTCCGAGAGGGGCTTTGAGCTTGATCCTCATGAAGGCTTAGAGACTTGGAGATTTGACTGCTTCAGGATGGGCTTTGAGCTTGATCATCGTGAAGGGATTGAAGACTTAAAGATTCGAAGGACTTCAGGAGGGGCTTCGAGCTTGATCCTCGAGAAGCTTGGCACTTGAAAATTTGAAGGACTTCAGGAGGGGCTTCGAGCTTGATCCTCGTGAAGCTTGGCACTTGAAAATTTTAAGGACTTCAAAAGGGGCTTCGAGCTTGATCCTTGTGAAGCTTGGCGCTTGAAAATTTGTCCGCTTCAAGATGGGCTTCGAGCTTGATCATCTTAAAGGATTTGGCATTTGAAGGGCTTCATGAGGAGCCTTTGAGCTTTTTCCTCTTGAAGTTGTTTGAATCTTCATTGACGTACTTACATTGAATTTTCCTTCGATTCTGGTTCGAAGTCTTCAATTTGATGAAGTTCCATTGATGCAAGACTCAATTTCATATCATGAGCACGGGTAGCCAATTCTTCAAATGTTTGAGGCTGAATACCTTGCAGAATGTACAAGAGATCCCAATGCATGCCTTGAATGCACATCTCTATGGCTGACGCTTCGGATAGATGATCTTTGCAGTTGAGACTTAGACTTCTCCAACGGTTGATGTAGTCGATGACCGGTTCGCCTTGTGATTGACATGCGTTCGTGAGTTCTATCATGCTAACAGTGCGCCTTGTGCTGTAGAAGCGGTTTAGGAATTCCTGTTCAAGTTGCCCCCAACTGTCAATACTTCTGGGCTCTAAGTCGGTGTACCAGTCAAATGCATTCCCTTTGAGAGATCGTACGAATTGTTTGACGAGTTGATCATCGTATGTCCCTGCGTCGTTGCAAGTTTCCACGAAGTGGGCAATGTGTTGCTTGAGATTTCCTCTGCCGTCAAATTGTTGAAACTTGGGCGGTTGGTAGCTGATAGGCATCTTTATGGCATCAATTCGAACGGTGTAGGGCTTGGAGTACATCAAAGATGATTTCGAACTCGCCGGGACATCTTTCTTTAGAGTTCCGACGATGAATTCCTTCATCTGATCCACGTGGATGAAACCTTCAGGAGTAGCATGGACATCAGCATGTACCGTTTCGTTCTCCAATGCGCCTTGTTGGGATGTCTCAAATTCTTCATGAATGTCTTTTGGTTCCTTGATAACTTGATCTCCACTGGACCCTTCAAGTATATTCATGACTTTGTCTAAACGAGCATCTCGAATCTCAGCGCGCTGGGCAGGCATCTCGACCATCTTCGTCAAGTTGGCAATTTGTTCTTCCAAATTGGTTGCGTCCACCATCATCACATCAACATGGGGGAGACTTGAAGTATGGCCCCAATCTTCCCCTAGGCTTGAAGGAGACGAAGTGGATCTTGAATCAAAGCATTGTGGAAGAACCAAATCAACATCCTTTGTGACCGCAACATCTTCGATGGTCTTCTTCATATTCCTTGCGGTGACACTGGGAGTAGCAATAACACCGGATGTGGAGGGGTTGTTCTTTAAGACGTTCTTAACGTGATTCAAAGCAATAGATGATCTTTAACTTTTGTTGGAGGAGATGAAAGGTAGAAGTGTCCCACTGGGCGTGCCAAAATCTGTAGGTGCAAAAAATGCGTAGACAGAAACTGCAAAATAATTTTATTAATTTCACAAGAAATGTCTACAATTACAGAGAAATTTAAATATCAAAGAACATGTAGAAAATCAAACTATATGGGTTCGACTTCTGGTACTCCTTTGATTCCTCCAACTTTGAAGACGTCGAGATGCTTTTATGATTCTTCTCCGGCTTCTCGGAATTTCTACAACGTTTTGTTGCTGTAGGATCTCAAGTGTATGAGTCTTGAGAATGAGTAGACGTGTATGAGTCGTCTCTCCTTCCGGAAGTATGTGATAGGGTGCCTCTATTTATAGAGAAAAAAAACCCTAGGGTTTGTGGATAATGGACCAAATGATGGGCTGGTCCAATCCACATTTTTATCGGGTCATGTGGGCCTTTCATCTGGGCTTGTCCACATCGATTAATTTTCATGGGCTGGCCTGCTTCAAGTGTCCATTGGCCATGGGGCTTGTGGGTCTTTCATTTGGACTTGTCCACATTGGCCCAACATAGGTTCATTTGGTTTGATGGATCCAAATAGCCTCATAAATATACTAATTATTTTAAGCATTTAATTTATTTAAAATGCCTAAAAATAATTAAATTAATATTTGAAATAACACGTGTCGCATTTTCATTGGCGAACAAAATTTACGTGTTTACAGTACAGAAACAATTATTACGTATAAATCGAATGTATTACACTATTTATTTATTATAGTATTAAATTAGACTATAGAAGATATATATTTATTTGTTTTATTTATTTATAGAAGTTATAGATTTTTCATATTCCTTCATTTCAAAAGATTTAGTTCACTTTCTTAAATTAGTAGGGATGAAAGCGGTACGGTAAATATCTGACCGATCTGATGCCGTATTCGATTATATTCGAATCCGAATATGCATCCGACTATCTGGCCAAATATTTCAATATTCGTATCTGAATCTGAATCCGTATTTTAATATGCACATTCGTATTCGTATCCGAAAATATCTAACCGTATCCGAAAATATCCGACTGTATCCAAAAATTGATAGGATATTATCCAGATTTTAAATATGGATATCCGAATATATTTTTATTATTATTATTATTATTATTTATTAATTAAGAATTATCAATAATTATAAAAAATACCAAATTATCAGGTAATTTTAATTAAAATTATCAAATTTTTAAAAAAAATTATAAAAAATTATCCAATAATCTGTATCCGATTGAATCCGTATCCATTATATATTCGTCCTGTATCCGTACCGTATCTGTAACCCGAAATATTCGAAACCGTTTTCGTATTTGTCTCATCTGTATTCGATTCCGAATTTGAAATAAATAAATGGATAATATCAGTATCCGACATTATCCGATCGTATCTGTACTGATTTCATCCCTATAATTTAGGCATTCAAAATAATGTTTTTGAAGATTTAGGAGGTGTATTCAATTTAGACTTTTTTGGATTTTAAAAAGTTGGTGGATTTGGAAAATACATAAACTCCACGTAGAATTGATTGATTTTGTGTAGACTCTACATTTTTTCATTTATCCATTTATTCTTCTCCATTTTTTCATGTATTCAAAATAATGTTTCATGTATCGTCGTTTTTCTCACCTTTTTTCTTAATAATATGTGATCGGAAATGGACATGTCCAAATTAAGTTTAGAAAATAGAACATTTGAATTTTTAAATTATTATGCTATTTTTCTTAAAAAATATAACTTTTACTTCCCGCGCATTGCGCGGACAGGTGTGCTAGTTTATACTATAGCTGCTTGTGCTTTTTTATATTTATTTTATATGCGGCTGATTTTAATATGCTTAATGGTAAATGTTTCAATTTCTAGCACAACCCAATAACTTGGATTAGGATCATATGATTTTTTGCTTGAAATTAGGATCATATGATTGACACAACATCCTTTTTAAAAAATAAAAAAATAAAAAAAAATTGTGTTATATATTTATTTTGGTTGGGAGACTTAGAGAGAGAGCCCCTCAAAAACTTTTATTAGGGTCAAAGCCCCACTTCTTAAACTCATACAGATAAGGCCCCATAGTTTTCTAAATGTGTAATTAGCTATCAATTTCTTCATCTAATCGTATGATACAATCGTATTGGCAACTACAAATAGTGTAAATTATAAGTACTTCCTTAGTGCTTATAGGTGTACGTCACTTCGAACTCGTTCTTATTTACTAATACTGTTATATGTTTCACTAAATTCTCCCGTTGAGATTCAACATATGTAGCGTTAATGTTTTTTCCAAGCTTTATTCCCTCCTAATAATCTCTTGTTTGAGATGATGTGTGTGGTTTTATTGCTTCCACTATACCGTAATGCAAAAGTATGTATTCTGAAACGTGGTAAACAAACTTCATGAATGTGGTAACTGCTGACAGTTGACATGGTACTGATTTTGTCCGAATGTGGTAACACATAAAGGCTATGCTTGGTAAACATTTAATCAAAATGTTGTGGGAATGGAGGACGGTCAGATTGACGTCCCCCTAGATGCGTTCAGTAGCCGTCTTGAATGATGGGATTTGTGTAAATTATTTAAATTTATTAAAATATTTATATTTATTTGTAAACATTAATTTTACTAAGTATTTTTTGTCAATATTTTTATTTTCAAAATTTTTTCTTTATGTTATTTAAATTAAATTATGTTATATTTATTTATTTAATATAAATTTATTTTATCTATTATAATTAATTTCAAGAATATATTACTGTTATTTTATCATACTGAAATGCGGTAAAATGTGTTGACATATATGGTAAGGAATTATATCTACAATGTGGTAAAGGGTATTTACATATGTGGTAAAGAGTTATATTCAAAAGTGGTAAATGTGTTGAATTTACACAGTAAAGAATTATTCCAAACGTGGTAAATGAGTAGCATATGTATGGTAAAGCCCTAGATTAATCACAGGAAACCGTGCTGTGCTGCCAACGTTCCATTACCACAGGAGATTTCAGTGAGGTTTGGACGTCCCCGGACGGTCGTCCATATGGTTCCAGGACCGTCCACAATATTAATGGAAGTATTGTGGAGAGGAGGACGGTCATTTGGACGGTGCATTGAAAGCGTCCACAAGCTATCATGATCTCTTGAAAGTACACTTTTTACCCTGTGGTGACCCTGTGGTAAATTGCATGGTGCTATGTGGTAAGATTGACATGATTTGTGGTAAACCAAGGATATTACACGTGGTAAAGAGCACATACTTACATGTGGTAAAGATAACATGGTTTATGGAGCATGTTATTCGAATTATTTATAGAGCACATATTTGTGTGTATTTTACCACAAAAAATATAGTTGTTTACCACACACAATTTGAGAATATTATAGGGTTTAAACGTATTTTACCACAAAAAACATATAAAGGTTTACCACCCACTATATAATTGTTTTACCAAGGATTCCCATTTTTTTTTACTAAATTTGTACTTGTGCTTTACCACATTATTTTTGTTTTTTTTACCAATCTTCGTGTGTATTTTACCACAATAAATCATGGTTGTTTACCACCCACCATATGATTGTTTTACCAAAGCTTCCCATTTTTTACCAAATTTGTATTTGTGCTTTACCACATTTTTTTTGTTCTTTACCAATATTCGTGTGTATTTTACCACAATAAATCATGGTTGTTTACTACCCACGAAATGATAGTTTTACCAAGGCTCAACATATTTTTACCATTTATATAAGACGTGCTTTACCACATTATTTTTCTTCTTTACCATGTTCAATGAATGATTGTACCATGTTTCTTGGGGTGTTAATTAAAATATAGTAGGAATGATGTGCGGACGCCTAGTAGGATAGTTTTAGGACACCGTACAAAAACCGTCCGAATGACTCTGTATTATGCCTTGGGGCACGGACGGTCCAAGGACGGTTTCTAGAACCGTCCACTTACCCGTCCTTCACGAATTATTTGTGCTCGAATGGTCCTGGGTGTGTTGGGACGGTCTACGCGGACCGTCCCCTACCCGTATTAAGAACACTGAAATTGGAACTCGTGATGGGACTGTCATAGGACGGTTTTCAGACCGTCCAGTCTACCGTCCTTTTTTTGAATTTTCAACTTTTAACATATGGGACGATTTTACTAATCGTCTATTAGCCCGTCCATTCAACAATTGTGGTAATTTTTAAATTTATACCACATCTACTACCATGTGTTACCACAAAAATAGAAAAATTCTTTACCACATATTATAATATCCATAGGCTAACATGTATTCATAAATACCATAATTTCATATCAAGCTGCTACACATACACGGGATCATCTCCACATGCCAAATAATCCTAATGAAATTCATCCAAAAACTTCCAAATGTACTATACAAACACTTGAATACACAAGCAATTCAAGTTGTGAAATTAACATCAAGCCACACCCGTCCGTTATAATTGTGTATGCATAAAACACTTGAATACACAAGCAATTCCTTGTTGCCGGCTCAAACACTTCAAGGACCGCTTGCAAACGCGGTAGATGGGCTATCTCCTTGGTCACTTTTGTGATCTATAGCTTGTCTTTGTCTATCGGTCCAACGAACCTCTACCTCGTCCACGACATCTCTAAGATACTTGGCCGAGCACCGGGAGCTTGGATACCCTTCTCCTTTGTCACAACTGTCAACAAACAAAACAAAATTACATTCAACATAAATTCTTAAACCTCCTAAATACCCAAAACACAATTTCCTCACCGTTGCATTGTCAATATCTACATATTACAAGTCAAAATTATTACAATTCCACATCCAAACATCTTTATCACTATAAGTCATCACTAGCACAACATTGCACCAATAATTTGGGCGTTCTCAAAAGTCGATACCAATATGACCTTTCATCGAACACCTTAAATGCATAAATCATTCACACTAATTCATCAAAATCAACCAAACAAAACATCCCCAAATCAAAAACAAAACACATAAATCCCACATATATAGTTTCATATAACAATTTCTACACTCCCACCAATCAATCTACTCCCAAAAAATACAAATGAAACTAACATTCTTGAAGTAAAAATCAAAGACGAAATAAAAGAAAATCACCCATTTACCTGTCGGCCGAACGACGTCTTCCAACACTTTGGCTTTTCTCTTCGGTGCCATTGATGCAATAGTGTGGATAGGACGAATTATACTTTAAAATAAAAACCCTGGCTTCGTTCTCCTCCTTCGATCCGACCTTGGCTTTTGGGTTCTTCTTCTAGGGCTTCCTTTGAAATTAAAATTGAGGGTATGTTTGAGATTAAATGCTTCACTCGTAGGAGTTGTTCGTTCCCCTCACCCTCCCACTGTGATCCTTCAGTTCAGTTTCGATCGTCGGTGTTGTTGGTGTTCTTTGCCTTCTCACTTTCTCCTTCTCACTTTCTCATGTGCGCTATGTGTGTTGTGTTTTGTTTGAACTAATGACTATGTTTATTTTTTAATTGGATTAAGGAAGTTATGTAGGGTGTTCAATAGAAGTCAAACTTTTGAAGGGGTCCCTTTTTACAAATTTTGAGCAAGGGGTCTTTTATAAACACAAAGTATTTTAAATGGGGTGTTTACTCTAATTTCCCCATTTTGGTTTGCCAAAAATATATCAATTTCAAATTGAAAATGTAAAAAAATGAGTAGATTCGGGATTTGAAAAAACTCGATAATTCACTTGATGACTTGTTGGCCCAATAACAAATTAAAATTTTTGATTGATTAAATTGGACTAATTTCGAATACAGGCCCAAATATTTATGGGTTTATTAGAGATACGATCATATTTTCATTTTCTTTAAATTTTAAAATTATCGATACTCGAAATTTATAGTGTGGACCCTCCCATAGTTTTTTTTTTTTTTTTTTTTTTTTTTTTAAACAGTGACACTCATGTATCGGCAAAGGTGTGTGGGAGTCCAAACCACACCCATAGTTTTAACTATATAGTAATCAATATATAGAATGTGGTAAATAACATACCAATTACGTGGTAACCATATTCTGAATGTATGGTAACCATTATATCATGAATTTAGTAACTACTATACATAGTGTGGTAAATGGTAACCAAACTCTAGATGTGAGGTAACAAAAAATAAGAATATATGGTAACCAATATAATAAAAATGTGGTAACTAAACACAAGATGTGTGTTATTCAATATACCATGAATGTGGCAACCAAACTTTAGATGTGTGGTAATCAACATATCATGTATGTGGTATCTAATATACCACAAATGTGGTAATCCAATATACCAAGTGTGGTACATGGTAACAAAAAAATATATATTTAGTAACCAATATACTATGAATGTGATACAAAAAATATTGGGGGCTCTATCGTTAAAGATTTCAAATAGGGGGTATTGATTCAAAAAAAGTTTGGATGAAGGACTCCATCTCTAAAGTCCCCAATTTTTATATTCAGTTTGTTTTATATTCATATTAAATTCTAATTGATGTCGTCTTTTACTACTACATATGCGTAGACAGTGTAGATAAATGAAGCAATATGAAATTGAATTATTTGATTGAAAATTCTTAGATGATAAATCAAGTGGTACTGAATTTCATTTATATTTTATTTTACTTTTAATCTATATGTCTCTTGATATGATTTATATTATTGAACATTAAATCATTTTTAGATACTTTGTTTAATGGTTGTATAATGGAGTAATTAAGATCTGGGCCCGGGCCATGTACCCTTAAAGTAATTGGTCTTCGGTCGTCCATTAAATTAAGATATTGGTCTTCAGTGGACCTTTCACCTATCTAACCATTTTAATTAATGGGCCTAAGCCTACACTCACTTGACTATTTGACTTTTAGGTTTCAAAATTTTAAGTGACTACCAGGTCGTCTAATCTCAAGGTTTTAAATATCGGTATCGGTGTCTATATCGGATATTTAAATTTACAGAAATTTCGAATATATTTGAAATTTTGGAGATATTTGCAATTTTTTAGAAAATCACATCGAGATTCTGAGAGGATGGAAATGAATATATTCCAAAATTCATCCCCTTTTTGCTACATAATTAGTACTACAGAAAAAAGGACAAATAAGTCATTTTTCTTTTCCAAAAATTCGAATCAGTCTTTTTTCTATTTTATTACCAAATCAGTCCGCTACAAATGCTAATTATGTCCAAATCAGTCCCTTCTTCACTAATTATGCTCTAATTGCCGACGTAACAAGGATTTAAATTTAAACCTAACACGTGGAAATAATAGTAATCCATTTTCTTTTATCTTTTGCCAATTCAGTCCTAAACTTTTATTTTGTTCTATTTAGTCCTCTATCCAAATCAGTCATTTTTATATTAATTGGTCTCCAACCCTTCAAATTATTTATTTCAGGCCCATAACCTTAATTTTTTTTTTATTATTACAAATCCATTTATCAAATAAAATTCCAACATACCTCCGTAAATAAAATTAAACACCAAACCTTATACATTGGGTTTGACTGACTTGTTACCGGGTCTTCCGTAAAATTCCTGCATGCATAGCCTTCCAAAAAGTAAAATTAAATCATTTACACAAAAATTAAAATTAAATCATTTACTCAAACCTTGCTAAGTTCTAAGGTAGGAAACAACGTATAATTGTACTAATTGTTGCTGAAGGAAACCAGAACCAATGAACCATCGGTTATGTTCGGGTGGTTAGAGAGAGTCCGTAAAATTCCGGAACTTGGAAGACCCGGTAACAAGGCAGTCAAACCCAATGTATGAGGCTGTGTCTTTAATTTTATTTACGGAAGTATGTTGAATATTTATTTGATAAATGAATTAGCAATAATAAAAAATTTAAAGTTCTGGGCCTGAAATAAATAATTTGAAAGGTTGGAGGTCAATTAATATAAAAATGACTGATTTGGGTAGAGGACTAAATGGAAAAAAACAAAAGTTTAGGACTGAATTGGCAAAAGGTAAAAGAAAAGGGATTAATATTATGTCTACGTGTCAGGTTTAAATTTTAACCCTTGCCACGTCGGTAATTAGAGCATACTTAGTGAAGAAGGGACTGATTTGGACATAATTAGCATTTGTGGCGGACTGATTTGGTAATAAAATAAAAAAAAGGACTGATTTGGATTTTTAGAAAAGAAAAATGACCTATTTGTCATTTTTTCCATTAGTACTACTAACAATACTCATTCAATGATATACTATGCTGATAATATTGTTGATAATTTGATACCCTGCACCATGTTAATTGAGAAGATTTTGACTTAAAATTGATGAAAAGAAGTTAATTGGATGATATAATCAATATGCGTCCAAACATAAATTTTTATTTTTTTTACAAAATGATATTGTTAAAATTTAGAAAAACATATTTTTTTAAAAAAATTTAAAATTTTCGGAAAATTTCGATCAAATTTTGGGAAATATCGAGTTTCGGACGAAATTTTGATGGAAATTTTGCAAAAAAATATTATAGGTGAATTTCGCTTCGAGTTATTCCGAAACCCGAAAATTCGGTCAAAATTTCGAGGATATTTAATACAATGACTAATCCCTCGAGGATTGGGTGGATATTGAAGAGTTGTGTCTCTCCCAAAGTAGAATTCTGCATATATAAAGCCTCGAACTCGGGACATTTACTTAACATGTCAGAGCCCCATACCACTCAGACCAACTGCATTTGGTACTTCTATATTTCAAAATTGAATTTATATTTATTTATTTATTTATTTTATTTTTAATAATATATTCTTTTTGGAGTGACCAGACGCGGCGGCGGTTTACCATAAACACAAGTCTCCGCAAAGTCGTTTGTATAATTTATTGTAATGTTTATTAATTTATAGTTTTTATATTGTTCAAATTATTATGGATGAAAAAATAACGTTTTAGGCATTCTCTATTATTTAGGATTTGTTTGTAACAATTAAGTATTTTATAAGAATACAAATTATTCAATGTGCAATTTAAGTAATATTTTAATGATATTTTTGTAATATACTACCCGTTCTTTTTTATTTGCACGTTTTGACTTTTGTCACTGTTCATTGAGTAGTTTTGACTCGATTTTTTCATACAATTATATAAGATAAAATATAGTCAAGTGGGATCTTGTTGGATTCCTCTAATCGCATAGATTTAGAACATCAAGTTTTCATAATTTTTACTTGTATGGAATTTGAGTTATTACGGATTAAAAACGTATATTGAATTACGTGAAATGTGAGTCCATAGCATTTATTTAGGAACGAAGTAAGTATGATGTAATTTGATCTCTCATTTTTCCAAAAGCATCGCAACACTTATGTGGCATGAGTTTCCACCACTATTTGCTTCTTAAAAAAAAGCATCCCAACACCTACCGCTCTCGGAAAAATATATTATATGGTCATTTTTCTTTTTAAAAATTTAAAATAGTCATTTTTTAAAATTTTTTTTGCCCTATTGGACCTCTACGTTTACACATAATATCTACAATGGCCATTTTTTTTTACTAATGTTATAATTATCTAATTTTTTCTTAATTATGTCCACATGTGTTGTTTAAAGTTTGGTACAAGTTATTTTTAATTAAAATAACTATTTAAATTCAAATTAATATATAATATCAAATTGCCGATATTAGTCCTCTATGTTTACACATTTTTAAATTTAAAAATATGCATTGATCTTTTTAGATTCATCATCTTTTATAATTTTTAAATATCCAACTCTTAAAATTTTTACTTGTACCAAACTTGAGTTATTAATAGTATAAAATATGCATTGAATTGCATAAAACACGGGTTTATAACGAGTTTTTAAATTTGACTCTTGAATTTATTAGCTTGTTAATTTATTTTTTTAATTTAAATCATATTTTAATTAATCTATTTTGATATTTATATATTAATTTTAAATTTAAATATTTATTTTAATTAAGTTATATGACATATTTTATTTTATTTAAATTTAATTATATTTTATTAAAGTTTTTCATTTTAATTATTTTTATTTAATTTTATTTCAATTTTATTTTATTATTTCATCTGCATTTCAGGTTAATATGTGTAGTCAAATTTTAAACATCACATGCGGACATAATTAAGAAAATAATTAGCTAAATTATAAGATTAGTAAGTAAAAGGACTATTTTGGTTATTATGTGCAAATGTAGAGAACTAATAGGGGCAAAAAATAGAAAATTGACTATGTTGGATTTTTAAAAAAGAAAAATGACCATATTATATATTTTTGCAACTCCTTATTCTTTTGGCAAAAATCCAAACAAATAATTCAAAATAAGAAAAATGAACTGTCAAAAGTAAATTTACTGAAAGGAGAAGTTAAACGGCAAAAGAAATAAGCCCAAATAAACAGGTTATTCAAAAACACCAGGTATATTATGTGTGTGGCTTGGGCTTCCATACACATTTGCCGACATTCGAGTATCAATATTTAAAAAAAAAAAATCAAGTATATTATCTGTCAAAGAGGTTGAATTTACAAATTTTCAAAATAAATAGGCCCTCCGATGGCGATATTGTGGCAGGTCGCCGGGACGTCGGTCACATGCGATTTTTCATTGTTTAATTAGGGAGTAGAGATAAAAACTACTATGTAAAATAGTTTATTGTTTAAGATATGATTATAGCATGCAGTACCAAAAATGTCATTTTTCCATCTGAACCTGGTATAAATTAAAAAGGTGAAAATGTATATATTTGATAGTATTAAATTATGGAGAGAAAATATATTTATGATACCAAAAATTAATTTTTAATTTTCCTGTAAAATTTGAGGGCCCGTCGTCGAAACTAAAAACCAGGGGTGAAAGCGGTACGGTAAATATCCGACCGATCCGATGCCGTATCCGATTATATTCGAATCCGAATCCGTTTTTGACTATCCCGCCGGATATTTCAATATCCGTATCCGAATCAGAATCCGTATTTTAATATCCGCATTCGTATTCGTATTCGAAAATATCTGACCGTATCCGATAATATCCGACCGTATCCGAAAATTGATAGGATATTATCCGGATTTTAAATATGGATATCCGGATATATTAATATATTATTATTTAATAATTAAAAATTATTAATAATTATAAAAAATATCAAATTTTCAAAAAAGATTATAAAAAATTATCCGATAATCTGTATCCGATTGAATCCGTATCCGTCATATATTTGTCCTATATCCGTACCGTATCCGTAATCCGAAATATCCGAAACCGTATTCGTATCCGGCCCATCCGTATTCGATACCGAATTCGACGAAACAAATATGGATAATATCCGTATCCGACACTATCCGACCGTATCCGTACCGTTTTCATCCCTACTAAAAACTCGTAAATGATGATAAGTACTGCATTGTAGAATGACGTATTTTGCCTTCATCAACTAGGTGAGCTCATGCCTTCGTCAGCAAATAGGATATTGGGAAAGGGAAAAATATATTAAAAGGTACTTTTTCTTTTCAAATTGTCCAAAATAATACTTTTTCTATTTTTTGCCCATTTGATCATCTAAGTACATTTGCTAATAAAATCTGATTTAGTCATTTTTCTCAATAATCCTATATTTAACGGATAATGTAGTAATTAAATTTCTTAAGGCTCCGGTTATATACACACAATATTTTACTTCAAACACACAAAAACACACAAGGATTAGGGCACACAATAAATATCTACCCATTTTACCCTTTCAACCCATTAACCCATTTTACTCCAGGAGTCTTGTTATCTCTTTCAAACACACACACACACACAAAAAGAAACGGGCACCACTGACTAGAGACTTCAAAGATGTCCGGTGTGATTGGATTAATTATAGTTCGAATCTACTTTGGATTGTTGCACTACAATTAATTATAGATCTGATTGTTGACTCAGGAACAACCACCCTATTTTTTGTAAGTATAAAATGATCGACCATAGACGATCGATCGCTGCATAGACTGAACGGCCATGCACGGCCGTTCAACATCAAGCACGGGCGGCCATGGGTGGCCGGCCATGGGATATTTTTTTTCTTATCCTAGATACACGCACACTATTGCATGGATTACACAAAAGCAAATGCACATGTATAGATAATTAATGTTGCAACTCTCAATTGATGCATTGAGACAAATTAATTATACACAAGAATAGATAACAATTCATATTTGCCACTTTCTTGATCAAACATATCTGTACAGTTGCTGAATGCAGGCCAAACGGCCATGCATAGCCGTTCATAGTGAAGCATCGCCGGCCACGGGTGGCCGACCTCTCTTTATGGGAAACGGTAGTTGATGGCCGTTTCAATTTTTTTTTTTCCCTTCAGCTAACGGTTATCCATGGCCGATCCTTACTTGTGTTGAATGGCCGTGGGTGGTCGACCAAAATATTCTCAATCGGCCATTAACAGTCGTTTTCTACATATCACATTTTCATACACAAACTAAATTGCAATTGGAGGAAGAAAATGTGAAAAAACTTATATTTTTAACAACAATCCCTTGATATTGATCCATCATATAATCCACTTTGCATCCAAAACAATATCTATTATGAATCAAGAAAGAAAAAACAAGAAGAAAACTGTGAAGCTGTCTTATAGAGGTAAGGTTTTGAATTTCAATGGTGGAGGAGAAGGAGATAGCAATTGGGTGCCCCTAAGATAGTGAACGTGCCCATGTGTAATTTTGCGTTCTATTAGGTATTAAAGTATTAAGGGTATTGAAGACATTTTAAATACCAATTGTGTGCCCCCAACAATTTTAGTGTGTATATATCCGCGGCCATTTCTTAATTACATAACCCATATTTAAAATCTAAGTTTACCCCGACCCAATACCAAATTGTATATCCAACTCGTCCTAAATCTGTTATCTTATATGATGCCGGCCAAAAAAAGTCCTTTACACAGAACTCAGAATAGCCGATTTACCGGAATGCCCCAAGGACCAGGACTTGTCGGCGCGGCAGTAACAGCCTTCTACAGGCCATTCTTCCCTTGGCTATCTTCTCCATATCCACCAAGAAAATATGCACTCATGAATCATCCCACCAATAAACACTTACTCAATCCACAATAAAGAGATTATTTAAAATACCGAATTCATAAAATTAATCATTATCTGAACAATCCACGCACCAGCAACAAAAGGATAGAGGGTTTTGAATGTTTCGTACTCCAAAATGGGGAATCCATGGCGAAACCGTTCGATTACGGAGAAAAGAAGTAAAGGACGATGTCACCGCCAGCGGGTAAACCAAAAAGAGACCGCAACACCAATCCAACTTAGGGCAAAAACACCTAATTGCACAGTAAATTCAAACAAAAAACAAACAAACCACAAAATTACCCAATTAAGCGATGTGAGAGCCAGAATTGGGTTTTTCGGACTAAGGCCAACTCCAACCGACCCTGCAATTTGCAAAATTGCAGGGTCAAAATGCAGGGTGGGGCTCCAACCCACCCTGCATTTTTGCAGCACCCTC
This sequence comes from Hygrophila difformis, assembly GCA_030278955.1. Classification (NCBI taxonomy): domain Eukaryota; kingdom Viridiplantae; phylum Streptophyta; class Magnoliopsida; order Lamiales; family Acanthaceae; genus Hygrophila; species Hygrophila difformis. The sequence goes on from JAOANR010000004.1 coordinate 50,784,697, forward strand.
CCTCCCAAATGGGAGGGCGCTACCGTGTTCCGCCCTGCATTTTTTTTTATTTTTATTTTTTTTGCTTTTTTTCTTTTTTATTTTTAAATTTCTGTATATTCTTTACTTAATAAAAATAAATATATTATTTATATTATGTATAAAAAAATGTTTATAAATATTATTTAAAATTAAAAAAATCACAAAATAGATTATATGGAGAATATTTTTTCATCCTGCAAAAATGGAGGGCTTGGGTTGGAGATGAAATTACTGTAGCTATCCTGTAAAAATAGAGATTTGTACTGTAGCTCCTGCAAAAATAGAGGGTATGGTTGGAGATGACCTAACACCTTGGAACATTTTCCCCAACCACTGTGCTATTGCTGGTCTTCTGGACCCCGACCCTCTTCTCCCACCTGAACGGAGGTCGACGACTGAGATGAAGCCGTTCATGCGCGGCAGCACTGCCGAAGGACTCCGTGGCACCGGGGAAAGAGAAAGATTTGAGTCGGGCGGCGGCGGACAATTTAGACTCGCGTTTAGAGAATAAGGGGAAGCTTGGCTGAGCGAACTTTAGAGAGCAGTGGTGGGTGGCGGACATAACTGCGCCTCCGACAGCGGTGGAGGAACATCTGTTGGGATACTTCAGATTAGATCAAGACAATGAAAGAACATGGGTCGGGTTTAGGGTTTGGTATTGGGTTGGATTAACTCAATTCTAAATGTGGTTTATGTAATTAAAACAGTAAGAGTGTGTTTGGTAGAGATAATTGGATGTAGAGAAATGGAATTGACTCAATTTCTCTTGTTTGTTTGGCATAGAAATTTTAAAGTTGAGAAATAAAACATTTCTCATTCTCTATTTTGAATGCTCTCTTATAAAGAGGGAATTGGAGAGAATTGATGTTAATGACTTCAATATAGTTTAAAAATAAAAGATAAATTAAATATAAATAAATAAATTATATTTTATTATTATTCTTACTAAATTAAAAATTTCTGTATAAATAAAATTTTATTATAAAAATAATATATACAGTAAAATTTTATTTTGAATAATAAAAATATATTATATTAAATAAAATAAAGTAATATTATATTATATTCAAGTGAATATGAAAAATTCAATAAAAATTATATAAAATTATATAATAATATATAAAAAATAAAAAGATTAAAAGAAATATAAAATAATTAAACTATTTTTTCATGAAATTAAAAATAATTAAATATCTGAATTATAATTATAATATACTAAATAGAGAATTAAAATTAATTATATTAATTGAATTATGTTATATTATGAAGTACCATATATATACACAAAATATATGCATATTATATTATATTAAATATAGAAAAATAAGTAAATTAAAATAATTAAATTGATTCAGCATTATATTTCTCTATTGAATTCTCTGTTACACCAAATACGAGAATCAATTTCCTTTCTCTGACTCAATTCTCATTCTCTACAATTCCATTCTCTCCATCAATTCTCTGCAATTCCATTCTCTGTACCAAATGCACCCTTAGTTACACTGTTATCTACTAAATATAGAACTATTGAGAAAAATGACTAAATCGGATTTTATTAGCAAATATAAAAGACTAAATGGGGCAAAAAATAGAAAAAGGACTCTTTTGGAAAATGTAAAAAGAAAAAGGACCTTTTAATATATTTTCCATTGGGAAAGCAACATGCTAACAAACACCAAATTGTAAAATTATAATACATAATTAAATCAACACTTGGTTCCCTTGAGTTTATTTTATTTCTGTCTTCCCTTCATCCCGGGTTATTTCACCCAAAAAAAAAAAAAAGAAAGAAAAAGGACTATACCCTAGTAATTGAATAATTCATGTATATACATGCTTGGTAGAATTTATGTAGAACTACCCTAGTAATTGAATAATTCATGTGTCAAAGTTTTCCTTGAATTTATGTGTAATTAGTAGATGTGTTGTATACTACTACTATTTGTCTAAACCCTCTTAGCTTTTAATTAGCTAGCTTGTTGGATTACGTACTAACACTTACTAGTGTCTATTACACGTGAGACGTGGCTAACAACTGATTTTGAAGTATTGGCACGCAACTGCACGCGTTATGTTTGAGTTAATAATTAGATTTTAAACTTCGGAGTTTGAAACAAACAAATATAATGTGGAAAAGTAGTTTTAAATTTGAAATAATTTGGAGTAATTATGTTTGGTGTTAGAATTTAGATGTTGGAGTTTAAAAAAAAAGTTAAGATTTGAAAAATTGTGAAGTTTAAAATTTAGCGATTAAAATGGGTAATATTTATTATTTATAATTATTTTTAGATTTTAAGCACTTTGTTTAGATTTTAAATGATGCGTGGGCTTTCCGATCCTTTGCTGATGTGGCTGGAACTTGGTTTCCCCAATTGTAGTTTGTGTTAGTTGTTGCTTTAATTTCTTTTCATCTTTTTTCTTTTATTTCCCTCGCTCATTTTGGCTGTATTGCCAAAAAAAAAAAAAAAAAATTTACCAAACACGGCCAATGTTAATAAAACATGTGTAATAACGAGGAAGATTCATACAAGAACTACTCACACACCATTTATTTATTATGCAACTAATTATGCCTATTGGTGAAATCAATGGGTTGGAAAAATTCCCGGTTTCCCCTCTCTATAAAAACCCTATAACTTCTTCCCAACATTTCCATCAAAACCTCAAAAAACAAAACAAAACAGCAATAATGCATCAATTCAATCCGCTCTTACTTTCCTTTTTCACTATCTTACTCACCATACTCTCAACAACTCCACTTTTACAGGCCCAGAACTCCCCTCAAGACTACGTCGACGCCCACAACGCCGCCCGTGCGGAGGTGGGCGTGGGCGATATCGAATGGGACTCCACGGTGGCAGCCTTCGCTGAAAACTACATCACCGGGCTGCTCTCCGATTGCTATTTGGTGCACAGCGGCACCCAGCAATACGGCGAGAATCTGGCAATGGCTACGGGACTCACGGGGCAGGCGGCGGTGGATAACTGGATTGGAGAGAAGGCGAACTATGATCACTATTCGAACACGTGCGTGGGCGGCGGGCAGTGCCTTCATTACACTCAGGTGGTGTGGCGTGACTCGTTGAGGGTAGGGTGTGCGAGGGCCCAGTGTGTCGGCATAAATAAGTGGGTTGTTTCGTGCAACTATTATCCCCCGGGCAATTACGTTGGCCAAAGTCCTTATTAAGTCCGAATCCGAGTTACACCATAAGAATATATACGAACTGCCCTCACTTAATTATTGTCACTACCATATTAATAAGCTAAGTGTGTTTCTTCAAAATCGCTACTATTATGTTTTGTGTTTTGGACGGGTATTTGGTTGTTGCATGAAATAAGGTGGTCATTGTTGACTTGTGGTTACAACAAAGCAACGATTGACGACTGCTTATAAGTGTTGTATTAATATTAATGTTTCCGTGTATTATTATCGTTCTGATGTTTCGATCCATGTATTAATAATAATATTAATGTTGTATTATGCTATTCGTCGTATACATTAATATCCTGACTTGTGCATGCTCATCACGAAGAAAAGGGAATTATATATATTATGCCATGTTAATGGAATTTCCGACGAAAAGTAGGGAAAAAATGTTTTTTTTTTTAGTCCTTTTTCTTTCCAAAATATCCAAATCAGTCCGTTACTAATTTTTTGCCCCATATAGTCCTATACGTTTACTAATTTTTTTCAGTTCGGTCCTAATTATGTAATTAGCATGAGATTGCTGATATGACCGAAATATATCACATTTTACATATACCGTGGCAAATTTAGAGTCCCCACACATAACACACTATTTTAATACTAATGTTTGAAGACTGTCATTACACATCACTACTCTAAAAAATGACTCTAGCGGGTCAATTGAATCATTTTTCACTGGGATGATGTACATAGTTTCTACTTGATTCGCATTGAGCCATTCCTCATTGAGGTTAACCAACCCATAAAAAAAGACCAACCATTCATTTGCACGCATTATATATCACAATTGGTCTTCATTTTCTTCAGAAATACCAAAAACCACTGAGACCGAAAAGAAAATACACTGCGATAGCTGTTGACTAGAACTCCTATGTTATTAGTTGTGAATGGTTGTTGTTTCTTTATAGTTGAATAACCCCAATGATGGCTCAATGCGAACCATGTAGAAATTATGTCCATCATCCCAGTAAAGAAGGGTTCAATCGACCCACTAGAGCCTAAATGTATTTATTAGAGTAGTGATATGTTATGGCTGCCTTCAAATATTAATTTCAAATATTTATTAATTTGGTGTGTTATTTGTGGAGACTCCAAATTGGTCACGGTGGATGTAAAATGTGATTTACTTCGGCCACGTCAGCAACCTTTGACTAATTACGTAATTAGGACCAAATTGGAAAAAATTAGCAAATGTAGAGGACTATATGGGGCTAAAAATTACTAACGGACCGATTTGGATATTTTGGAAAGAAAAAGGACTAAATAATCTTTTTTTTTTTTCCGAAAAGTAGTGTTGCAAAATTTTTTGTGAGGGTGGGGGTTGGGGACTTACTCTAGTGGTCAAGTCCCCGTCTCCCAACTATAGGTTGGAGGTTCGATCCCCACCCGGCCCGTTATCCCTCCCCTTTATCCCCTTTGTAATTTGTGTGATTTGGGATCCCACACATCTTTGCCGACACATGGGTGTCACGTTTACCAAAAACAAAAAAAGATTTTTGTGAGGGTACGTATTTTTCCATTATTGTCAATGGCCGAGAAATTTGCGATGAAACAATTTGCAACGCCAATCATTTTTGGGGCAAATATATAATTGCAAAAAGCCAAATCTTCGTAGTATTATCCATAAGTTTGCAGCATGCAGAAGCACCAATTAATCTTGCTATGGAATATGATATTATATACTGTTTGGCTCGGGTGTAGCCAAGGACCTTTTTCTCCTCAAGGGAGGCTATCGGAAAAGGATCAAACCGATTACGGGTTCGAATTAACAATAATGCGCCCACAATCGAATGAATCTTCCTTGAATTGATCAACAATAACACGATACAACGGAGAATCTGCCTGTTGTTAAGAAACAACGGCGGAATTCACCAAAAACAGAGAACCAAACTACCAGCTGCTAAGGAGCAACGGTGGATTTGGAAATGGTAACCGCTACAAACTAGGCTAGATTCTAAGGAAAGCTGTAAAGGAAAGCTGTAAAGAAAGCAGTAAAGATAACAAGGAATTAAAATTGATAAAAGTAATTTGGGGGTTGGATTGATCTCCCTGATTTTGAGTGTGTCGACCCCTATTTATAGCCGGAGCTGGAATAACCGCTCTCCGGCTAACTCCTCTGAGCCGAATTCTTTCTCTCTTCCATTCGGTTGTTTAGGTTTCGGCTGTTTCTTCCTATTTCGGCCGAAATCTTGATCAGCTCCGATTTCTTCCCTTCGGTTTACTATGTGCTTTCGGCCTTACCAATCTCGAGCCCATTCTTCTTTTTGGACTTCCTCTTTCTTCCGGCCCATGTCTTATGGCCCAACAGCTCTTTCGCGGCCCACTATTCCATATGGTCCCAACAGATGCCCTCCTTACTTGGGCGAATTGCTTCCATGCGAAGGAGCCCAAGTAACTTTTCTCTCTCTCTTCCTCTTCGTGTGCTAACTCCTCCTTAATATCCGGTCACGTCCTTCTACGCCTTTTCGTTTGCCCCTACTTTGTTTTTATAACCATTTTCCTCTTTCCTGCTTATTCACTCTCCCTTCGTCTTCTCGCCCTTTTTCCTCTTTATCGATGGCGCAACCGACTCTTTCCCCTTCCTCTCAAAAAATCAAAGATGCTGAAGATTCCCTAGTTGAAACTTCTTCGCTCCGTCCTATTGACGACGGCCTCGTTACTCTTGGGCCTCTTGCGACTTCAACCGAGGCCACGATTTCTGCTTCTGTTCTCTTTGGGGAATCGAAGACGATTCCCTTGTTTTCGGACTATTTCTCTGTCAAGCTCTTCGGCCCTCTCAGTACTTGGCCGTTGGTGACTCAGGAACATGTTGCTTGGTACGAAAGGGCCCTTCCTCATTGTGTATTAGGTTGGGTTAACTCTGGCATTGTTCACTTGATTAAGCTGAGTACTCAACCCTTTCCTACTACTTACAATTACATTCAGGCCCTCCTTTGCTTCTGGAACTCATCCATCAACTGCTTCTGTTTCCCATGGGGTATGATGACTCCAACCATCGAGGATGTTAAGCTTCTTCTGGACTTGCCCTCTCTTGGAAAGCCCGTCTTAGGTGTTACTGACTCCGACAAGCCTAACACGAGGAACACCGGCTTTGTTTCTGGGCTCACCTTTGCTTCATGGATTAGTAAGTATCGTGGGGATAAGTCCGAATTTTCTGAGGACGAATCTGTGGCTTTTATGATGCATTTTCTCAGTCGATTCTTTTGGTGCGCCCCTGCCAAGAATGTTATTCTTGAAACTTACCCTCTGGCCAAGGCCCTTATGAAAAAGAATCATTTGCCTCTCGCCGACTATTTCTTGGCGCATCTATATTCTGGCATGTCTTCCTTAGTTCACGGATGGGCCGACGGCCACTCTAGCCGATCTCATGGTCCTCTTTGGTTCCTTCACCTCTGGCTGGTATGGCATTTCAGGGATATGTCCCTTTTTGAACCTCAACCTTTCGAAACTACCCCTCCTTCTGCTAACGATCTTCTCGGGGTTCGGTTTCCTGAAATGCGCACCGAACAATGGATCTACTATTTCATGAGCCGATCCCCACTTGGTCCTTCTTCCTGCCACTTATACTCTAGCACTCCGGATAGTTGGGTTTCGGCTATCAACACTCCCCCTTTCGGTAGACCCCTTCCGAAGGCGTTCGCTCAAGTCTGGAATGCTTGTATCATTCCCCGTCACATCTTCAACTGCTCGTTGTTCATTCCCCCTGACCATTCTATTCCTTCTGAGGTTTACAATCCTCACTTAGTTAGCCGTCAATTCGGCTTTGTTCAGGATGTGGTTGCTCCTCTCTATGGAGACCCAAATCGATACAGTAAATCCTTCAAAGGATTCGGCTCTGAGAACAGCCGAAATCTCTGTCGCATTTGGGCCCTCCGGATTTGCAACTTTGAAGTTCGTTCCTTCGACGTCCGCCCTGGTCTTTCAACTGAGCGTTTCGATACCTGGTGGGAAAAAGCTCTTTCTTATGCTAATTTTGGCACTAACTTGCAGAGCCTCCTTGTTTCTCGCGGCTTTCCAGGTATTATGATGTTTTCGGTTGTTGGTTCAGCCCCTGATTACTCCTGCTCTTCTCAAGAGGATGACCCTCTACTTCCTTTACTTAGTAAGTCTTTCGGCTTTCTTTTTGTTGTGTATCGTATATTTTTCTCAAATTTCCCCTCTTTCTTTCGTTTTGCAGGGGCTACTTTGGATGATGTTTCCTCTCTTCCCCCTCATCCGCGTATTTCGTCTGCCCCCGCTACTTCCGGAAAACGCAAACGTGCTACTTCTGGTTCAGGGAAGTCGAAAAAAGAACCGGCACCCAAGACGCTGCGACGTTCGGCCCGTTCGCCTCTTCCGGGTTCGGCCTCGTCTGCTGATCAGGTCTCTTGCCGTTCTTTTCTTCTATATTTATTTTTTTTCTCACCATCTTCCTTTTAATATTTGTCTCCCCCTTCTTTTCTCTAGGCTCCTCGAGTTACCGTCTCTTCCGGCCCTTCCGAATCACCTAATCCCTCATCTACGGCCCTTGACCCTATTGATGAGGACCCGGCTATTACTTCAAGTACCACCCCCGTTCCTTCGGCCGATATGGGGCTGGGATTGACTTCTCGCACGCCTGAGGGTGGCAACACCGGTTCGGCTGTTCCCATTTCGACTACTTCTCTAGCCGTAGCTCTTCCCTCTCCTTCTATTGCCTCTATTCCTAACCCCTCCCCTGTACACACTCGGCTGGGAGAATTGGCCGTTGGCAATGTTAATCCTCCTTCACCTTTCCCGGATAAGGCTGTTCTAGATGATTTCTTTTCCCTTTCATTTGCTTCTTCTTCGTCGGAACTTCCTCGTTCTTTTAAAGCCTGCTTGGATAAGCTTGATCTCTTGATTTCTGAACCACCCGACGCCTTCTCCGTTCAGACCAGGCCCATCCTATTGCTTATCTCTTATATCAAGCGGACTTTTCCTCAAGATCTTCTGGTCTCTGGCTTGTCCAAAGTCGTTGATGCAATGTTCACCTGTCTATTACGGATAGACATGGAGCTTCCCAGTCTCTTGGTTTTTCGCAAAACCCTTGAAGATGAACATACTTCCCTTACCCTTCACAGGGAGGAATTTGATAAGCATGCTTCTAACTATCATTCTTATATGAGTCAATTGTCGGCCAATGATGGCCTCAGATCCAATTACTTGAATCGCCTCTCCGCCATTGACTATGAAATCAGCCGTCTTCAACATGAGGCACAAGGTGTGAAGAATGCCTTAGCCGAAGTTGACCAAGAATCGGCTCACTTGCAAGGACTTATAAAGGAGCTCCACAAATCTGCTCAAGCTCCGCGGGACAAACTTGCTAGTCTTAAGGAGACAACAGACTACCTTGCTTTGAGGTTATCCTTCAGTGACACCGTCCTTAATGTTTTCCGCGACTTGTGGTCAGACACTCAGAAGGCGCTTAATCAGATTCGTTCTGTCGTGATTCAACTTCCTTCGGCGCCAACTACTTCCATGTCTTCTGGCAACCTTCTCATCAATCCTCCTTCAGGGGATAATCTGAAGAATTCTGGTAATATTTAATTTGTTCTTTTGATCCTGACGATATTCGATGATTATGTCTTCCTTTTTCTTTTAATTTCTCTTCTTAGATGCTCCACGTGATTCTTTCGAAGACACTACCGACCAGCTTTTCTCGTCTCAACCCGATGATCCTCTGGTTTCGGCCGAAGCTGAAGCTCGATCGTATCGGGAGTTTCAATCGGTATTGGATCCAACTTCTACTAGTACTTCGGCCGCTCCTCTTACCAGTGACTTCGGTGAAGACATTGCTTATGATTTGAGTGGGGATTGAACTTTGTTGTTGTTATTTTCTTTTTTGGATGTAATAATATCCTCCCTTACTGTACTCTTGGCTATCATTTCGGCCGATTCGCTCTGTATACTTAATCGGCCCATTATAAAATGTTTGTCTTTTTGCGGACTTATTTCGCCTGTTTCTTCCCTGTTCCCAAGGATATTTTCTGATACCATATTATCTTTTGCAGCTTTATTGGGATTCTTGAAACGCTTCTTCCGTAATCAATGCTTTTCTCTTTACGTTTCCTTTTTTTGTTGTAACTGACATCTCTCCATTCTTCTCTATAAATACCAACTCCTCTTCACTTCTTGTTCCATAATCTAGCAAACACCAGTCATGAACATCTCGATGCTCTTAATTCCTTCTCCTCCCTGGCCCCCTTGGCCCGTTGGCTCTTCGGTTGGTCCTTTACTTATAAGCCAAAAGCCCCTTTTTTATGCAACGCGAGTTCAACTAATCCTTTCGCCATTATCTTCATATACATTGGGATCTTCTCACATTTTTCTCAACATGTATTCCGACGGTCATACTCGGGCTCTGCCCTATCCCCTCTTGTTGTTGTGACCCGTCGTAATCTTACTAATATCGGTCCCAAAGTCTTGGGCGGTCGAATAATAATCGCGCCTTTCTATGGGACCGAATTATTTTCTAAGCTCCGAAGGCCATACCCCTCGAATTTCGTCCCTATCTTCAATGCTAAGAAGGGGGTATCCTTGCTGGAGCAGATTAAAATTTTCTTCTTCCTGGTCTGGGAGTTGGCTTTCTTGGCACAGCCATCTCTTCTCCCGCCGGCTAGAAGAATCTGGGCTTGGGAATGAATGTTGGCCATCTACCACTTCAGATCCCATTTGCCTCTGCCTCTTTCTAGCCGCTTTAGGCCAGGACGTTTCCCTTGTATATTGTAATTTCGGGCTATCGACGCCGCTTTCGGCCGAAGTAGCACCTTCTTTGTACTTATTCGTTCATGCAATAAAATCTTTACTTTTTCGCATCGCTTAATGTTTGATCCCATACTGATGGATAATATTTCTTCATATATCTTGCATTAACTGGATTTGACATCTGCTCACCGTTTTCGTCCACCAACACGTACGCTCCATTCGGTAATCTTGTATGAACAATAAATGGTCCCTCCCAATTGGGACTCCACTTACCTAATCGGCCGTCCTTCTGCCTAGGCGGCCATATAACTTTCCAAACTAAGTCTCCAACTTCAAATCGCTTGAGACGAATTCGCTTATTGTACCAATCGGCCACAATATCTTTATTTTTCTGCAAATTCTCAAAGGCCTGCACCCGATTGGCATTTATCTCCAATAACTCATCTTTCATTGCACAATCATACTGTTCGGCTGACATCGAATCCGCCTGGCTTGTTCTTAAAGTCGGCACTGTTATTTCGGCTGGCAATACTGCATCCATTCCATAAGTCAGCCGAAATGGTGTGAACCCAGTAGCTGAAGTTTTAGCATTTCGATAGGCCCACAATGCTTCAGATAACTTTTCGTGCCATTTTCTTGGTTGATCTTCAATCATTTTCTTTATGATTCCTATTAGCTGTTTGTTCGTGGCCTCTGCTTGTCCATTTCCTTGCGGGTAATATGGTGACGAATGCACAATTTTTATCCCGTATTCGTCTGCAAAGGCCTTGACCTTTTCTCCCACAAATACAGTTCCTCTATCTGTCAAAATCGTCTGTGGGATCCCGAATCTATAAATCAACTGTCTCTTAATGAACTCAATCACCTCTTCTTGTGAAATGCTGACATACGCCTGAGCTTCGGCCCATTTTGTGAAGTAATCTGTTGCTACAAGCACAAACTCATGCCTTTTCGACGAAGAGGGATGAATTTTTCCTATGATGTCCATGGCCCATCCTCTGAATGGCCATGGTTTGATCATTATATGCAATTCTTCGGCCGGTAACTTCTGAATCGGCCCATGCTTTTGACATTCGGTGCATCCTCTTGCATATTTTTCACAATCAGGACCCATATTCGGCCAATAATATCCCAGCCGAATAATACTCCACTTCATCGATTTTCCTGCCCGATGCGCACCACATATTCCTTCATGAACCTCTCCCATTACCCTTCTAGCGTCTTCTTCTCCGACGCATCTGAGCAATATTCCATCAATAGCACGCTTGAATAATAATCCTCCTATTATGACGTAGTCCAGCGCTTTCCGTTTTTCGGCCGGATTAGCCTCCGAAGGATCTTCTAATGTCTGTGCTATCTTTTTAATCCATTCGGCCTTCTCTGTTTCGGCCAAACGCACTTCTATATTTCCTGCTATCGGCATCAACCGATATTTAGCCGCATGTTGAGCCAATTCATTGGCTACTTCGTTCTTTTCTCTCGGGATGTATTCAATGTACACCTCATCAAATTCCTCTAACAAAGTAACCGCTTCTTCATATAATCTAATCAACTGGGAACTCTTAACCGAGAAATCGCCTAGCAGTTGCTGGACAACTACTTGCGAGTCTCCTTTGACAATGATTGCTCTGACTCCTTCTTCTATCAACCGTTGTAATCCCGAAATTAACGCTTTATATTCGGCTTGGTTGTTCGTATATGACTCTGGCAGTTGCACGAAATATTTGTATATCTTGCCCTCCGGTGTTTGTAGGGTAAACCCTGCTCCAACTCCTGAAGCGGCTTTAGAACCATCAAATGTCATTACCCATGGTTGCAAGTATACAATTCCTATCTCACCAACTTCTTTTGGCCGATCCTGATGATCGATGTCATCGGTTATCGGGTGCGTCACATGATCAGCCAGAAAATCGGCTACAATCTGTCCTTTCATAGCCCTCAAAGGTTGATATCTCAAATCGTATGCATTTAACTTCATGGCCCACTTGGCCATTCTTCGGCTACTGACCGGATCATTCATCATAATCTTAACTATGTCAACCGAAGCTACCACTATCACTTGCCTTGGTTGAATATAATATTCTAATTTCTGGCATGCATGATAAAGGCTTAAACATAGTTTATGAATCGGCGAGTACCTTACTTCGGCGTCCCTTAGGATTCGGCTAAGATAGTAGATCGCCCGATCCCTTCCTTCATCGTCTTCCTGCGCCAGTAATGCTCCAATAGATTCTTCGGCCGCTGCTATATACAACTTCAATGGCCGTTCTAAAATTGGAGGAACCAACACAGGTGGATTCATCAAATCCTGCTTCAATTGTTCGAAGGCCTTTTGCTGGTCGATTCCCCATTTGAACTCCTCTTCCTTCTTTAACCTCAATAAATTGGTTAGTGGTTTCGACTTTCCAGCCGCATTTGCTAAGAATCGTCTCAGAAAACCGATTTTCCCAAGAAACTTTTGTAGACTCTTCTTATCATGTGGAGGTTTGGCTTCTTGGATAGCCCTGGTTTTGTTCGCATCAACTTCTATTCCTTTGTTATGTACCAGGAACCCGAGAAAATTTCCTGCCTGTACTCCGAAAGCACACTTGGCTGGATTCATCTTGACTCCATGCAGCCTCATCCTCGTGAACACCTTCCGCAAATCATTCAAGTGGCTTTCGATATCTTTGGATCGGACCATGACGTCATCAATATAGACTTCAACACAATCCCCTATGAGGTCATGGAAAACATAATTCATGGCTCTCTGGTATGTAGCTCCTGCATTCTTCAGCCCGAATGGCATCACCACCCATTCATATATCCCTATGGCGCCAGGGCACCGAAATGCAGTCTTGTGAATGTCTTCTTCGGCCATAAAAATTTGGTTGTATCCTGAATATCTATCCATGAAAGATAGCATCCCCTGTTTTGCGGCCGAATCAATCAACAAGTCAACAATAGGCATCATATACTCATCTTTCGGAGTGGCTATATTAAGATTTCTGAAATCAATGCAAACTCTCAATTTTCCATTCTTCTTTATTACAGGCACAATATTTGATAACCATTCTACATATTTAGCTGGCCTAACAAACCCGGCCGCTAACAATTTCTCTATTTCTTCTTTTATTTTTGGGACTATTTCGGGTGCTGCCCTCCTGGCCGGCTGTTTATGCGGCCTGAACCCTTCTTTAATAGGCAGTCTGTGCTCTACAATCGACCGCTCCAATCCTGGCATCTCTGTATAGTCCCATGCGAAACAATCCTTGAATTCGACTAGAACCTCCTTGAATCGGCTTGTCATCTGCTGATCAAGATTCGCACTCAACGGGATCTCCCTCGGGTGTTCGTCTGTACCAACATTGACCATTTTCAAGGGGTCTTGAGCTTTGAAATCCGGCGTTCGCTTTGGAATTGCGTCTATTAAATCGCTCCATCCTGCTTTGTCGTCTGAAACTTCGAGTTCGGCCGATTCGAACTCGGTCGCTTGATTCGGTTGTGACTCCATCATTTACTTTCTTCTTCGACTGGCCGTTCATCGGCCTGGTATCTGATTTCAAACCCCAAATCTGTCCAATCACACTCGATCACCTGCGGGTACCGATCCCCTACCACTGCTAGGAATGGTTGAATCGGTTCTTCATATAACACCGCATCAATTCGTCCGGCTGAGCTGACTGGAAATGGAGGTTGGTCTCCATCTACTTCTTCTACTGTGCCATCCTTTTTCCAAAACCATACTTTCTGGTGAAGCGTTGATGGCAAACATCGGGATGTATGAATCCAGCATCGGCCTAATAGGGCCGCATACGGGACTTCTGCATCCACCACGAAGAACATGGTCGGAATTGATATGGTTCCGACCGTTACATCCACCAATATACATCCTTCGGCCGCAGTTTGAGCCCCCACAAAACTCATTACTTTCATTCTCGTAGGGAGTAAATCTTCCTTCGAACGGCCTATCTTCGTTAGCGTGGATAATGGCATGATATTAACTGTAGCTCCACCGTCGATAAACATTCTCCTGAGTGGTCTCCCATTGACCCAACCTTTAACGTATAAAGGCCTCACATGCTGGGACATCTTCGCAGTTGGAGGCAAAATCGTACCTGGTTGAGCTTCAGGAACAAATGCTTTATATCCTTCCTCAAACGATTTCTCTATTTCGGCTTCCGGCCGAAATACCTCAAGTTTATCGAAACAAAAATCCACTATGGGCTCTTCATCACCATAGTATTCTCCATCTTTTTGACAGAAAACCACCGCTGGTTCGGAATCCGACCAGTACTCCTCTTTCTCTTCGGTGGTTATCGTCACCATATTCGCGCTAGATCCGAAGTCGAACTTAAATTGCCCAACAGGGGGTGTATCATTATTCGGAATGATAGTTGTCTTCGGCTTCCATTCCCTGGTTCGGACTGGTCTAGGCTTCCATTCCTCTTTCGATTTCGGCTGCTCACTTTCAACTTTCGGCTGTATTACTTTTGGCCGAAATTCAGTTTTGTTCTTCAGCCGATCCTGTCCTTCTTTCGGCTTCCTCTCTTCTTTTGATTCGGATTTCAAATGAGCCGAAAATACCCTATTGAGTATTCGTCCTCCCGAGAACGAACAGTCATCAGGGAAGTCCTCTTCCATATGCATCATATCATACTCCTCTTGCTCAGAAGCAGCAGCTGCTTTAAGCCGTTGCATTCTTCGTTTGAAAGTACGATATGATCCCTTTCCTTTTGGGACTTTCCTCTCCTCTGCCCTCCAAGCTGAATGGTCATGTCGGCGTTGATCGAAATGCCTTCTTTCTGGAGAGTTTCGGACCCATCGGCCTACCTGAGTATTTGCTGGTGGCCTTCTAAGCTTTTTCATTTCGGGGCTAACAGCTTCTTCCGGTACTGTGATCTGTATCACAGTCTTTCCATTCTGTTTATCGGCTGTTAACTTCATCTCTGAGTCCCATCCGTTGGTTATGATTTTCAACGTTGGTCTCTCACTCTTATCTCCAACCTCGATCTCCTGATGTCTCTCCGATTGCTCGATCCACTCTTTCACCTCATAGTTCCCCAATCGGTCAAAGACATCTGTAACTTTCTCTTTTCCCTTCGGAGATCCTAGCCTTTTCCATACTCCTGACTTCTGAGCCGATGGCTGATCCCCAAGCCGATCGTGCACAGAGCTCTTGCTAGATGATGTTTGATCCCCCAATCGGTCATGCACCGATTTATTCTGGTTGGGCTGCACCATCACCATGTTGGCAGCTGGGAACGGATTCTTATCGACTGCCATAAGCCTTTCTGGGAACTTCAGCTTCCCATCATCAACATGCTTCTGAATCAGCTTCCTAAAATGCCCACAAATGGCCGTGGAATGAGTGGCTGATCCGTGGAACCTGCACCACCCGGCCTCCAACTGATCCTTGGTAGGCTGTGGATGGTTTCCTTTAAACTCTAGCAATCCGTTCTTCTGGCAATAATCAAATATTTCGTCCATTTGTGACAAGTCAAAAGAGTAAAACCTTTGAGATTCATCTCCTCCTTCTTTCTCCTTGCCTCTGGCTGGCCGAAGTGCTGGACACGTCATAGGCTTCTTTATGATTAACTCTGCCCTTGCGACTTCGGCTAGTGCAGGAACGTCTTCCGCATTGTACTCTTCCTGAATTTCACATCTATCCAAAGATTCAGCAAATGAGGCAGCTGACTGGATAGGTTGTGACCTTCCACTTTGACTTCGGCTTGATTTGAAAGCCGCCTGTTCCGCCAGATATGTCTCCATCCTTATTGCTTCAGCCGTTAATTCGGCTACCGTCCTCGGTCTTGTTACCATCAATCTGTCCTTGATGGCAAACTTCAAATTCTGCTTTAAGATCTGAATATATTCATGCTCAGGCAGCATTGTCTTCACCTGAGCCTTCACTGCATAAAATCTCTCAATGAATTCAGTAACCGATTCAGACGCCTTCTGTTTGGTTGACGTCAGATCAACTACCGAGACTTCCGGACTAGTATTATAGAATCGGTCATGGAATAACCGCTCCATTTCGGCCCAAGTATTGACCGATCCCGCTGGCAAATTAATGTACCACTCGAATGCTGGGCCAGTTAATGACAAACTGAACAATATCAGCTTGTGAAAATCATTTTGCGCGATTCTGGTACATTGAGCTGTAAATCGGCCGATATGCTCGATGGTAGAGCGGCCGACTTCTCCAGAAAAAGTGTTAAAATCTGGAACCTTCACCCCTCTGGGCAATGGATACTGCTCCTCGATGTAATCCGGATAAGGTTTCCGATACATCGGCCTATTCTCCTGGCCGATGAGATTCCCAAACTGTGTGCGAATAATCTCGGCAATCAGCTCTCTGTCAACCAGCTGTGGTGGATTCTGCTGAAGTGGTGCGTATTGTTGTTGAACCACTGGAGCAGGCGGTTGAACTACTGGTTGAGGCGGTTGATTCTGTTGCTGATCGTACCTCTGCTGCGGAGGAACAAAAGGCCGAGCTCCATGCCCTCCTGGCGGCCTAAAGGCCTGCTGCTGAAAATTGTGATTATTTTGCGGTGGATTCTGCGCCACTGGAGCTTGCTGCGCTCCCATCGGATACATACTCCTCGCGATTTCGGCTCTGAACATGGCTGGCATCGCTGCCAGGATATTTCCTTCGATTTGGCGAACCGAGTTGGTAACCGCCGCCTCCACCATAAATTGAACCTGATCTCGGAATCGCGGAGTTAAATCATCGTTCGAAAACTCCTGATTATGAAAATGTGATGGTCCGGGGAACCCTGGGGGAAATTCTCCGGCTTCTGGTGCGCGCTCTTCCTGAATCGGCGGCAAATCAGTCCTCGCCGCCGTGTTTGCTGCTGGAGTTGCTTGTTCAAACGCCATTTTGCGTCCCACTGGGCGTGCCACTGTTTGGCTCGGGTGTAGCCAAGGACCTTTTTCTCCTCAAGGGAGGCTATCGGAAAAGGATCAAACCGATTACGGGTTCGAATTAACAATAATGCGCCCACAATCGAATGAATCTTCCTTGAATTGATCAACAATAACACGATACAACGGAGAATCTGCCTGTTGTTAAGAAACAACGGCGGAATTCACCAAAAACAGAGAACCAAACTACCAGCTGCTAAGGAGCAACGGTGGATTTGGAAATGGTAACCGCTACAAACTAGGCTAGATTCTAAGGAAAGCTGTAAAGGAAAGCTGTAAAGAAAGCAGTAAAGATAACAAGGAATTAAAATTGATAAAAGTAATTTGGGGGTTGGATTGATCTCCCTGATTTTGAGTGTGTCGACCCCTATTTATAGCCGGAGCTGGAATAACCGCTCTCCGGCTAACTCCTCTGAGCCGAATTCTTTCTCTCTTCCATTCGGTTGTTTAGGTTTCGGCTGTTTCTTCCTATTTCGGCCGAAATCTTGATCAGCTCCGATTTCTTCCCTTCGGTTTACTATGTGCTTTCGGCCTTACCAATCTCGAGCCCATTCTTCTTTTTGGACTTCCTCTTTCTTCCGGCCCATGTCTTATGGCCCAACAGCTCTTTCGCGGCCCACTATTCCATATGGTCCCAACATATATATATATTGTAAAAAAAATGTCATAGTGAGGAAATAATTGTCATGGTGAGCTACTAGTTTCCACCTAAAGGATAAGATTGGTACGTAGGTCAAGATTCGTACGGACTTTACTATATACTCCATCCATCCGTTTTCATAAAAATTAAAAAAATCTACCGTTTACGCAGTTCAATGCATATTTTAAACCATTAATAACTTAATTTCGGTACAAGTAGAAATTATAAAAATTCGATATTTAAAAACTACTCGACGAGACGAATCTAACAAGATCCCACATGACTATATATTAACTTATATAACTATGATAAAACTTTAAGTTAAAGTGCGTGTGTGAATAGTGTTAAATTTTCAAATGTTACAACTATTGGAGAACGGAGTATTTCATCCGTTTTCCAAATGACTCGATCAAAACTCGACCAAAGCTCGAGTCGAAAAGGCTCGACTCGAATTTGAGATCGGCTCGGAATGGTAATGAGCCCAAGCTGAGCTAATCAATACTCGGCTCGAAAGCTCGATAATAGGCTCGAATATATATATATATATATCAATTATACATAGTACATATGTATAATAATCTATTTATTACTCCTATAATTTTTTTTTCCATTTTTTTTTACGGTTAAAAGTAGGAACTAGGAATACTTTAATATATTTGTAAACACGTAAATTTTGTTCGCCAATAAAAATGCGACACGTGTTTTTAAATATTAATTTAATTATTTTTGAGCATTTTAAATAAATTATATGCTTAAAATAATTATTAATGTTTAAATGGATTTATATCCGGCCCATGTGAACAAGTCCAAATGAAAGACCCACATGCAACATGACCCAATGAATACTTGGAACGAGCCCAACACATGAAGAACGGCCCACGTGAACAAGCCCAGATGAAAGACCCACGTACTTGGATCGGTCCATGTGAGCAAGCCCAGATGAAAGGCCCATGTTATTGGATCGGCCCACAATTCCTATGTTTTCCTCTATAAATAGAGACATTATCTTCACAAATGGGGGGAGACACAAGTCATTCTCAAGACTCATACACTTGAGATACTACAGCAACGAAGCGCTGCAGAAATTCCAAGGAGCCATAGAGGGAGTATCAAATACACTTCGAGGTCTTCAAAGTTGGAGGAATCAAAGGAGTTCTAGAAGTCGAACCACATATTGTTTGATATTCTTAAATTTCTTATATTCTTGGAAATTGTAGACACTTTGATTGTGAATTAATAAAATTATTTGTAGTTGCTTGTCTATCAATTTTCCGTTCTACAGATTTTGGCACGCCCAGTGGGACACTTCTATCTTTCATCTCCTCCAACGAAGACTAAAGACCATATATGGCTCTGAAGATCATTAAGAACATCTTCAAGAACAACACCTCCACATCCGGTGATGCTGCTACTCCCAGTGTCACTGCAAGGAACATGAAGAAGACCATCGAAGATGCTGCGGTCATGAAGGATGTTGATCTGGTTCTTCCAAAACGCTATAAAGATTCAATATCCACTTCATCTCTTTCAAGCTCGCGGGAAGGTCGAGACCATACCTCAAGTCTCCCCCATGTTGCCGTAATGATGGTGGATGCAACTACTTTGGAAGAACAAATTGCCAACTTGACGAAGATGGTCGAGATGCTTGTCAAGCGCGCCGAAATTCGAGATGCTCGTCTAGACAAACTCATGGACATACTTGAAGGTTCTAATGGAGATCGAGTCAGCAATGTGCCAAAAGATATCCATGAAGAATTGGAGACATCCCAACAAGGCGCATTGGAGAAGGAAACGATACATGTTGATGTCCAAGCCACTCCTGAAAGCTTCATCCCCGTGCACCAGTTGAAGGAATTCATCGTTGGAACTTTGAAGAAAGATGTCCCGGCAAGCTCAAGATCATCCTTGATGTACTCCAAGCCCTACACTGTTCGAATTGATGCCGTAAAGATGCCGATCGGTTACCAACCGCCAAAGTTTCAACAATTTGATGGCGAAGGAAATCCCAAGCAACACATTGCCCACTTCGTGGAAACTTGCAACGACGCAGGAACATATGATGATCAACTCGTCAAACAATTCGTACGATCTCTCAAAGGAAATGCATTTGACTGGTATACCAACTTGGAGCCCAGAAGTATTGACAGTTGGGGGCAACTTGAACAGGAGTTCCTAAACCGCTTCTACAGCACAAGGCGCACTGTTAGCATGATAGAACTCACGAATGCGTGTCAGTCACAAGGCGAACCGGTCATCGACTACATCAACCGTTGGAGAAGTCTAAGTCTCAACTGCAAAGATCATCTATCCGAAGCATCAGCCATAGAGATGTGCATTCAAGGTATACATTGGGATCTCTTGTACATTCTGCAAGGTATTCGGCCTCAGACATTTGAAGAACTGGCTACCCGTGCTCACGATATGGAATTGAGCCTGGCATCAATGGAACTTCATCAAAATGAGGACTTCGAACCAGAATCGAATGAAAACTCAACCCAAGGGCATCATTGAAAATTCAAGCAACTTCATCGGGAAAAAGCTTGAAAGCCCTGATGAAGCGCTTCAAGATGATCAAGCTCAAAGCCCATCTTGAAGCACTCAAATTTTCAAGTGCCAAGCCTTCACGAGGATCAAGCTGGAGCTCCTCTCAAAGTCCTTCAATCTTCAAGTCTCCCAACCTTCAGATGATCAAGCTCAAAGTCTCTCTGAAAGTCTTTCAAACCTTTAAGTCTCCAAGCCTTCAGGAGGACCATGCCGAAAGCCCCTTCTCGAAGCCTTCAAGTCCAAATCCTTAAGATGATCAAGCACAAAGCCTATCTTGAAGCACTCAAATTTTCAAGTGCCAAGCCTTCATGAGGAAAAAGCTCAAAAGCCCCACTCGAAGTTATTCAAATCTTCAAGTTTCCAAAGCTTCACGAGGATCAAGCTCAGAAGCCCCTCTCGAAGTCCTTCAAATCTTCAAGTGCCAAAGCTTCACGAGGATCAAGCTCAAAAGCCCCACTCGAAGTTATTCAAACCTTTAAGTCTCCAAGCCTTCAGGAGGACCAAGCCGAAAGCCCCTTCTCGAAGTCCTTCAAATCTTCAAGTGCCAAAGCTTCACGAGGATCAAGCTCAATAGCCCCTCTCGAAGTTATTCAAATCTTCAAGTTTCCAAGTCTTCACGAGGATCAAGCTCAGAAGCCCCTCTCAAAGTCTTTCAAATCTTGAAGATTCAAACAACTTCAACAGGAAAAAGCTCAGAAGCCCCTCTTGAAGTCCTTCAAATGTTCAAGTCTTCCAAATCTTCAAGAGGATCAAGCTCGAAGCCCCTCGCAAAATTCTTCAAAATTTAATGCTTCAGCAGGAATAAGCCCAAAAGCCCCTATTGAAGCAAGGAAACGCATTCATGGAGAGTCAAATCACCTTCAAGGATGTCGAAGGTTCCTCTCAAAGTTCTTCGTGGTCTGTGTCAAATGTATTTTGCATGGATCATCATCAAATCGAGGCCCTTGATTCAAAACATCAAGGAAAAATGCCTGAAACATGATCTTGAAGACCAAACACATCTTCAGCAAAGTCCAAACTCCCAATAGAAGTTGACTGGGGGCAATGGGCTAAAGTCCATGCAACGAGCCATCAATATAGAAGGTGGTTGGCATATCGTTGCAAAGTCTTGGAAAAAAATCAAGGAAAATGCTCCTTGACGCACGAGCTTAAACTGCACGTTACTCTTCGCCTGCAAGAGTATAAACAAAAAATAGGCAAAAAAAAAAGTGATGTAAACAAAAAAAATCATCACTTGAACTACGATTTGGCTTGATTCCCTCATAAGGGATACGTAGGCAACTTGGTCGAATTCTAAGTGCAGCCGCAAATTCAAAAAAAAAAATATTTTCAAAATATCTTGGATCAACTGAATCAGTGCATGCAAGAATGAAGAAATGAAGATTAAAAAGCAATTGTTGAAGGCGAAAGAAAAAGTAGTCTTTATTGCTTCAAGATTTTCATTTTACATTTACAACATGGGAATGCACATCATCAATAATGAAGAATTACAAAGAAGAAAAATCTGGTCTCTCCACTACAATCGATTTGGTGAATAAAACATGTTGACAGAGTCTTCTTCACGACACCATCCAAAGTCTATCAACATGGCAACAAGCTTCAAGTCATCCAAGTATTTTCCAAATTGATGTCCATGAAGCGACTGCAAAATAAGAAAAGGGAAAAATAAGGAAGAAAAATAAATTGCATGGGACAACGGAACAGTGCAAAGTAAATGCACGAAAGAAACTGTGGTGACAAAATGAAATAAATGGAATTTTGCATGTTAGAGACTTGAGGCCAAATTGAATAAGAAAAAAAATCCTTCTTTATCCCCAAAAGAACAAAACACAGAGCCTCGTTTCTTCATTCCCAAATATGCTGAAGACCATCTTCACCTTTCCAAAAGAAACGCAGCCACCATCTTCTCCAAATCCACCCCAGGCGGCGAACTCGAGGACTCGGCGGCGTCATCCAGGACTCCAGGCGGCAGCAGGCAGTGGCGGCGCACACAGCCATCCCTCTCTGACCTTCTCCCCTCGTGCCGGCGGCATAGTTTCCTCGCGAAATCGGTGTGGTGGAGCAGCGGCGGGCAACACCCCAGCAGCGCAGCGGCACCAGTGGCGATCGGACTCCAGCAGCGGTGGCCTCCCTTGCGCGATCTGTGGCGGAGCGGCGGCAAACAGCAGCAGCACTCCGACAGAGCGGTGGCGCACTCGGCAGCTCCCCTTACACGGCGATGTAGCTTCAGCGCGACGAAACCAGCGGCGCCCCCCCTCACACGGCGACGTAGCTTCAGCGCGACGAAACCAGCGGCGTGCCTCCACGCGGGGACTGAACGGCGGCTTCGGCGTCCTCTCCCTTCAGCAACAGCGCAGGAGTGCGGAATCATAATGGCGAGGAAAGCAGCGGGCCGTTGCAGAAGTAAAGGCGACATCGACATGTATCACAGGTTAGCGATGGCTTGCGGCAGATTAGATCCATTGCCCCCATGGTAAAACCTGTGTCCAGAAGAAAAGAAAATACCAAACAGACAAGGAATGCCAAAATAAAAAAAATAAAAAAATGTACCTTCTCTTCTGGTGGCGCCGCTTAAGGATTTTATTTGCTCTTAAGAGTGAGTGAATTGTTGGCAAATAAAGATTGTTGCTAGCGGCACGGCAACGACGTCTGCTGGTGAATGGTTGTGTTGGACAGAGGCAACGAGCGGCTTGTAGTGTCAGTATAATAAACGAAGATGACGGCAGGCATCGGCGTCATGGTGACGATAGAAGAGGTGCCCTACCAGCAAAGGTTCGGGTCCTCGATCGGGCTATCAAACGCGATGTGGGTGGCATGCAAACAGCAGAGAAAAGTGGCTTCCAATAGAACGGAAGGCAGCAATGCGAGAAGACATCAGGCAAGGGCATTTGCATTGTTGTGGTGTGAGATGGCTTTCAACCTTTGGTACTACGGCATCGGCGATGAAGTTGACCTGTTGAACAAAGAAAAACATGAGTGTGCGAGCATATTGAATGAAAAATTACCTTTTCGGTTGTGGTATTGCTAGTCGTGGCTCGCCGCTAATCACCAAAAACGTATGACCAATCTGAGGGGAATTTATAGACCCAAATATTTAATCATTGTCAACAAATCAATTTGAAATTGGATACAGGTTGAAGATTTGGTGCCAAGTAATTTTAAAATCAAAGATTTGGTATATGCATGACATCCACTATAGGAAATAAAGGAAAGATACCGCCAGGCTATTCAAAAGAAAGGGAAATAGGAAATATAAATGAAATGGCAATAAAAGGAGCAAGATTGAGTGCTTGGTTTACGGACTTGACCGCAAGATATAATCTTTGGCCAATTAATTCAAAGGGTACAAGAATACCAGGGCAAATGCAATACAATACCATGGAAGAGTCGTGGAAATAAGATCAAATTAGATGTACGATGGAAAGCTTGAAAATCTCCAAAGCATAATCAAGAAAAAAAAATTGGCAGAATTCATGAAATTTTCATTAAAAAAAATGTTTCGAGACTCGTTCACGTCTCAAATATTTTGCTGCCGTCAACAAGTCTCGAGGGGGCATCTGTAAACACGTAAATTTTGTTCGCCAATAAAAATGCGACACGTGTTTTTAAATATTAATTTAATTATTTTTGAGCATTTTAAATAAATTATATGCTTAAAATAATTATTAATGTTTAAATGGATTTATATCCGGCCCATGTGAACAAGTCCAAATGAAAGACCCACATGCAACATGACCCAATGAATACTTGGAACGAGCCCAACACATGAAGAACGGCCCACGTGAACAAACCCAGATGAAAGACCCACGTACTTGGATCGGTCCATGTGAGCAAGCCCAGATGAAAGGCCCATGTTATTGGATCGGCCCACAATTCCTATGTTTTCCTCTATAAATAGAGACATTATCTTCACAAATGGGGGAGACACAAGTCATTCTCAAGACTCATACACTTGAGATACTACAGCAACGAAGCGCTGCAGAAATTCCAAGGAGCCATAGAGGAAGTATCAAATACACTTCGAGGTCTTCAAAGTTGGAGGAATCAAAGGAGTTCTAGAAGTCGAACCACATATTGTTTGATATTCTTAAATTTCTTATATTCTTGGAAATTGTAGACACTTTGATTGTGAATTAATAAAATTATTTGTAGTTGCTTGTCTATCAATTTTCCGTTCTACAATATTAAATCTATTAAACTTCAATTCTTCAAGTTTTTAAGCTCATTATTTAATAATTTGACAATTATTCCTAATTTTATATCGAGCTTAGCTTGTGAATGGGGACTTGGTTAGTGGTAATATCCCCTTTATCCATCTTTGTGATTTGTGTGATTTGATCCCCTACACACATTTATTAACATGAGTGTCAATGTTTTTTTTTTAAAAAAAACTCGAGCTTTATTCGAGCCTCGAGCCGAGCTCGAATTCGGCTTTCTTATTTCGAGCTCGAGCTGAGCTATACCAGGCTCGAGCTCGGCTCGGCTCGGCTCGTTTTCACCCCTAGTTAGGACGTAGGAATCACGAGAGTGGGATTTTTGGAAGAATTTTTTAAAAATAAAATTAAAGGTGAACAAGAAGTTATTAAAGGCCTGGGAAATGGTTCTGTTAATCCATGCCACAATATTAATGGAAAGTACTTGACATTTAGCATGCAGGAAAACCTAAAAATATAAGATTGGGTAGCTAGCAAGATAGAGTATGCATACTTACTGTTTACTGATCAGATAGAAGCTGAATCCAAATTACGGTGTGTTTTGGGTGCTGGCAACATCATGTAATGTTGTGATGCCAAAGCCCAAAAACTGATGTTAAGATATATGTGCAACAGTGCATATATATATATATATATATTTTTATATGCTATTGAGTACTTGAAATTTAGAATTCAGGAAAAGCCCAAAAACATTAATTACGTAGTAAATATTACTTGTCAACAAATCCTTTTCAGAAGTATTACACACCAATTCTTGTGATGTCATATTTCTCACAGTGGGTTAACGTAAACATTTTTTTTCGGAAATCGGACCTAAATATCCGAAACTCATCAAAATCTCTGATCGGATAACACTCCGTAAGAAATTATCGTTGGATATCGCATACCGTATTATTATGCTCACCCCTACCTATAAAAGTGGAAATTTATAATTTGGTACTAAATTATTTTTTAGGAGTATATATTATTCCCCCCCCCCCCCCCCCCCCCAAAGTTTGAAATTCAAAGGGCCATGGAAACTGGAAAAGTGGACATGATCATATATATATGCTGCATTGTGGAAACTGGAAAGATGTTTTTGCCGCCATCAGCTAGCTCAGCTCATCATTTCATCAGCAATTAATTGGAAAATGAATATGCTGCCAAATAGTTGGAATTGGAAAACCAAGGTGCTACCAAACAACAAATTGGAAAATCCACAAATATATACTTCATATGCTACCAAACAAGAAACGGGAAAAACAACAGTGCCGCCACTTCACTTCAATTCTATTCAATTCTTCCCCGTCTTATTGCACCATGGAAATTTCTTCTGCTACGGAAATGCATCATGACATTTCCACTACTTATTAATTATTTTAGCATTTTCTTTGTCGACAGTAAAGGCCATACATATATATATATATATATATATACATGTTCGGTCAAATTTATGTAGCAGACTAGCACAGGTGCTCTCTTATAAGCTTAAGAGTTACGATTAATTTGATACGGGGCCGTAGACCCCCTAGTAATTCATGTATCAAAGTTTTGCTTTAATTTATGTGTAATTAATACATGTTGTATACTACTATTTGTCTAAACCCCTCTTTTAGTTAAGTTCAGATTTTCAGACGACATTGTACTAATTAGGGTTCGTAAATCCAACTGTGTTTTCAATATAATTTATATATATATATGTATAGCTGGTATACACCAGATGAGAAAGGAAAATTCCTTCCTACAACCTCAGCCCTGATGGAGATCAGATACTCAATTAGCTATCTTAGCTTATTGGACTACTAATAGTTAGTACTAGTCTATTATTAACACGTGAGATGGGCAATTAACCTGCGCCTGTCCTGGCGTGAACCATGACTTAGAAATATTGGCACATAACATAACATGCAGTAATAATGAGGCATATACTCATCATACATGGACTATTCAAACACCACATATTATGCCACCAATTATGCACATTGGTCTGATCAATGGCCCCTATAAAAACCCTAACTTCTCCCCAACATTTCCATCAAAACCTCAAAAAACCAAAACAACAGCAATGCATAATCAATTAATTAAATCCACTCTTCCTTTCCCTTGTTCATTATCTTACTCACCATACTCTCAACAACAACTCCACTTTCACAGGCCCATAACTCCCCTCAAGACTTCGTCGACGCCCACAACGCCGCCCGTGCGGGAGGTGGGGCTGGGCGATATCACATGGGACCCCACGGTGGCGGCCTTCTCTGAAAACTACGTCAGAGGGCGCCTGGCGGATTGCAGCATGGTGCACAACCACCAGCAATATGGCGAGAATCTGGCAATGGGTACGGATCTCACGGGACAGGAGGCGGTGGAAATGTGGATTGGGGAGAAGGCGAACTACGATCACGGGTCGAACACGTGCGTGGGCGGCGGGGGAGTGTCTTCATTACACTCAGGTGGTGTGGCGTGCATGACTCCGTGAGGTTGGGGTGTGCCAATGGGTGGTGGTTTGTTTCGTGCAACTATGATCCCCCGGGCAATATAATTACGTTGGCCAAACTCCCTATTAAGTCCGATCCATAAGAATATTATGCTATATGAACGTACTGGCCTCACTACTCGATCGCCACTACCATATTAATAAGTGTGTTTCTTGAAAATCTCTATTAATTATGTTTGGTATTTTGGACTATTAGGTTACGTTGTTGCTTCAATAAGGTCATTGTTGACTTGTGGTTACGACAAAGCAACCATTGACTGCTTATTAGTGTTGTATTAATATTAAGGTTTTTCCATGCATGGTCGTTCTGTTGCATTTTGGAAAAGTTATGACTCATGTACTATTCTGTGCATGTTAAGGAAGAACAAGGGCATTATACTCCCTCCGTAAGTAATTTAAAAATGTTAACATTGGCATAGTTTTCACTATTCATTAAGTAACTTTAATTCGATCTTTTAATATCGTTACATAAAATAAAATATAGTGAACTGAGATGTTGTTAGATTCGTCTAATCAAATAGTTTTATAATATAAAATTTTTATATTTTTTTACTTTTATACAATTTGGGGTATTAATCGCTAAAAAATTGCATTGGATTGTGTGAAAACAAAGAATGTTAACTTATATGATTGGGGGTTCGAACCCCATCCGGCCCCCCTATCCATCCCCTTTGTTCCTTTTGTAATTTGTGTGGCATGGACTTCCATCACCCATTTCCCAGGCCTTTAATGGCTCCTAAAAAAATTAATCGTTAATAATAGACTTGGGCAAAGTCTGTCATGTAGTATAATACTTCCTCCGTCTCATTTTGATTGTCACGTTTTACTTTTTGGCACTATTCACTGTTTAATTTTTATTCGTATTTCTATCATAGTTATGTAAGAAAAAATATAGTCAAATGAGATCTTGTTAGATTCGTCTAATCTTATAGTTTTATAATATCAAATTTTTATAATTGTTTATTATACATAATTTAAGTTATTAACCGTTAAAAATATGTATTAGCATACGTGTCAGGTGGGTCCGTAGCGATTATAATGAGACGGAGGTAGTATAAAATATATGTGAAAGGTATGGAATAAATACCCAAATAGTTCTATAAGTTTCTCTATTATCCAATTTGGTATATGACGTATTTGATCCCACATGGTCCTATAACTTTCATATTTTAGTCGAAATAGTTTTAAATGCATTTAATTTTCAATTTTAAGTCCCTAAATTTTTATATTTTCCACTTTTATCCCCAAAAAGTTTCTCAAATTTGCAATTTAGTCCTCATATTTAAATATATAAATACGTAATAAGGATTTAATTGCAAAAAATAAAAACTTCTTGGGGGTAAAAGTGGAAATTTTAAAAGTCTAGGGGTCTAAAATTGAATATTAAATGCATTTGGAACTATTTCGGCTAAAATATGAAAGTTATAGGACCATTTGATAATATCAAATACTTTATGG
This sequence comes from Hygrophila difformis, assembly GCA_030278955.1. Lineage (NCBI taxonomy): Eukaryota > Viridiplantae > Streptophyta > Magnoliopsida > Lamiales > Acanthaceae > Hygrophila > Hygrophila difformis. The sequence goes on from JAOANR010000004.1 coordinate 50,812,866, forward strand.
ACCAAATTGGATAATAGTAAAACTTACAGTACTATTTGGATATTTATTCCATAAAAGGTATTTTTTTTGTGTGTGACAAGTGATGCTCAAAGACCTCGGGAAAGAAAAACTACGGAGGAGGAAAGGAAAAACAGGAAAGAAGTCTTCAAACCCGGGGTAGTGAACCCCCGCAGCATCGGATGTCAAAAGCACTTTGCAATCGTCAGGAGGAAACGCTCACGTGGTGAAGAATTCAGCCGAGCTCACTCCGCACTTAGCCAAGCAGTCTGCAACCAGGATGTACTATTTGGGAATTTGGACTTGGTTTAATTAAAATTGGTTTATTTGATTCAAATTTCTAAAATAATAAATCAAGTGTTACAGATTTTATTTTTATTTTTAAATTTTTAATTATTATAATTTCTATCTATGTGCATGTGATTGAGTCATGTCTCTTGATATTATTTATATTATTGAACTTTAAATCATTTTTAGTTTTACTTTGTTTAAAAAAGTTGTATAATGAAGAGTTGTCATATGCTACGTGGGAGTTTTGTGTTTCGGAATGAAGAGTTAGAGTTACGACGGTTATATGGCTTGGATCTGCGCTGAGGATGCTTTGTTATGGGCTGATCTGATGACCTGCTTCATGCTGCCCAATAATGCCAGGAGAGGGAGGTCTGCTGCTGCTCCTATGCTGCTGATGCGAATTTCCTTTTGGGCTGAAGTTATCCTGGTTTCGACGCAACTATCTGAAGTTTGCTTTGGTTGTCTCTATATGGTTGACATCGTGTTCATTTTCCTTCTTTAATTTGTTATTTCTTCTCTTGTTGCATCTCTATGGTGTCCATTTGTTGTCTGCGGGACTGTAGTGGTCTTTCTCTATTTTGTAGCTGGATGTACACTCTTTTTGTCCGGTAATAAAATTTTTCCCTCAAAAAAAAAAAAAGAAGTTGTATAATGGTCTGTACTCTGTATTATGTAGACTTGCAAATTTCATTCAATGATGACAATGATATAAATAAAATGAAAAATTAATAATAGATGTATTATGAAGTGGAATATTATTCGAATTTGTTGCCTTATTGGTAGAGTGTTCACTGTTCAGTACCAAAGAAGATGAGAAATTACATTGTCGTTTGGATTTTTTTTTTTTTTTTTCCCTTCGCGTTCCTTCCAAAAACATAACAGGTCGACAGAATAAAGGTGTGGGTGGGACCATTAAATTAATTGGTCTTGGGCCGTCCTTAACCTATCTAACCATTTTAATCTCATGGGCCTGGGCCTACACTCACTTGAATTGGGAGTATGTTTCAAAATTGGAAAAATCTTTTATTTTCTTTTTAATTTTAATTTATTTATTTAAGGACCGTCGGTTTGGCAAATAAGCTAAATAAAATTAGCTTATTCTAGTCAATTTTAGATAAATTAGCTTTTTCAAAAAGCCAAAATAACTTTAAATAGTGTTCAATCAGCTCTTTTTGAAACCGCTGCAAATAGCATCATTTTGGAATTAGCTTATTCTAGGCAAAAAAAATTGTCTCAAAACTGTAAAACAACTAATTTTAACTAATTTATTACTCAAATTACTCACATAACTAGTTAACAGCTAACAACTAATTCCCAAGGGTTCAGTTATGGTGCGATTGACAAATCCGCAGCACATCAAGGCGAAAATCTGGAGCGTTGATTTCAAATCCAAGGGTTGTAAATGAAAAAGGGTAAAGTTGTTCAGCAAAATTTGCTACGGAAGATATAACCCTATATTTAATATGTTATCAATCTAATATTTGGTAAATCATATCAAATATCAAATATTTGATAATCTATATCTATGATCAAGAATATTTATTAAATAATATAACAAATTTATTACGTATAGCATTTCAATGATGCTACCAAAAATAATTTTGTGATGCTATAAAAAATATTCCAGCAATTCAACATTGAAGAATTCAGCGATACCAACTTGAATAATTCAGCGACACAAATAAATACAATTCAGCGATGTTACCATAATTACTTCAGTAATGCTATCAAAAAATATTTCAGTGGCCATACCTAAAAGAATTCAGCACTATACCAAGAAGAATTTAGCGACAAGACATTGTAGAATTCAGTGATGCTACTACATACATTTCAGCGATACCAAAAATAATTCAGTGATGCTACCAAAAATATTTCAGTGAACCTACCTAACAGAGACCACACCAAGAAGAATTCAGCGACACATCAAGAACAATCCAGCGATGCTACCACATATAATTCAGCGATGTTACCAAAAAATAATTTAGTGATGCTACCAAAAGATATTTCAGTGAGCCTACCTAAAAGAATTCAACGACTACACCAAGAAGAAATCAGCGACACTATCAAGAACAATTCAGCGATGCTACCATATACAATTCAGCGATGCTACCAAAAACAATTCAGCGACGTTTTCATGAACAATTCAGCGAGATACCAGAAACAATTCAACAATCTTTTCATGAACAATTCAGCGATGTTTTTCTCAACAATTCAGCGACTCAGCTACTAACATTTTAGGTACGTTTTCATGAACAATTCAAAGATATATATATATATATATACATCTATACTAGGATTTCGCAGACGCGCGCTACGCCGCGCATAATTTTGATGACATAAATTTTGTGATGGAATCATAGAATGGTACAAATATACAAGGGCAATCACATTTGAATATAATCAGACAACACACCAGGAACGGCTCAGTGTCATCCTGAAAAGGGATTAATAAAAACATTGAAACAGTATAATCTTCATACATCAATGAGGCAACTGAAGTAACTAAGACAGGAATGCGACAAATATTTTCTATCCCCAGCAAACTTAACATCAGAAACTGAAGCTATTATTTCAACAAGAAATGATCTCGAACCAGCTCCTGTATGTAAATGGAAAAGCAGTGGTTGAGAGGCAAGGCAATCCAAAACCTAACAAGCTTCGAATTTTAAAACCAAAAAACAACTTTGAGTAGTGAGGCAGATTAAAATTACATGTAACTTACAGTATAGAATGTGACTCACACAATGCAGATTGTCGTAGGTCAGTAAGTCGAATTGATCCTTGTTAACCACAGGCTACTCTTCTTTAGCAGCTTTTCTATTTCCCTTTTGAGTCATTACCATACTTCAACTCCATTCAAAGTCCTGAGATAAAAGGTATTCAGTTAGAATAGTACAAATGCACAGCCACATCACGAGCACATTGAAGACATGTTCACTTTGGACAATATGATCTCATAAATAACTATCAAGTATAAAACAAAAAAAATCTGCATAGAACAATTTCATGCTACCCATCAAAGTGAACCTAATATTTACGAAGTACATCAAAGATGGTGTCAGCTGACCATATACTTGTAATTGTCAGGATTCATCAAAAGCAATGAGTTGCACAATTCTTCTCCCTCATCAAAGTGACCAAGTTTTTCAACAAGGGATACTTCCTGCTCCATGTAAGTCAATTTATCAATCTACAGAATAGAATAGTAAGTTTTATATATAGAATATGATGAATTTATGTTTTGATGCATCAAATGGTAAAATCTCACTCACTATTTTGATTTCGTTCGTTTACAACTCGTCAAGAGCCCTGTTAATTAATCCAAATTCTTTTGCTAAAGAAATCTGAAAGCAAATATATGAATTACAACTAAAAAGCAATACATAATTTCAGATGACATTAATATACTTTTATTCAGAGAAGAAAGCAATATAATATTGTATAAGATCATAGAAACTCAACAATCATAGCCTGCCTTACAGTTGTCATACGAAGTATATATTATAATACGTTGACATTGAGAATTCTTAATATTCTTACAGCTTGTAGTGAACGAATCCAGAAGCAGTAGTTTAAAAACTGTGCAAGAAGAGGGGCAACAACATGGACCGCCATTTTCATTAAAGGATCTGCTGAGACAAACAAGAAAAAGGTAAGAAACTATACCAAAAGGAACAGAGGTGATGAAATTATACAAGCTAAAATCAAGCAAGATCAGACATCATTATATTTAAGATTAGATACTCACTATACAGGGAGCAACTTTATTGCATTGCAATTACTTTGTAAGACCTACTGCATGTAAAAGTTCTTGATAGACTATATTTCGTGTCCATTCAATGAAAGTTGTTTCTTTTGCCATCAGTTGGTTGGTTGGACGAATTGTTACGTGTAGACTGTCAAAAGATCTTGCACGTGACAAAGCCACATATAATTGCCCATGCATGAAAACAGGTTCTGTATGAATACGCCAACGTGTTGTAATGTTTGGCCTTGTGATTTATTTATTGTCATTGCAAAACATAATTTTACGGGGAATTGAATTCGAGTAAATTCAATAGATGTTTTATTTGTTTCTTTTGGTTGTAAAGGTATTCTAGGTATGAAACATGTTGTTCCAGAACAGGGGCCCGTGATGATTTCAGCCTCAAGAAGGTTATGTGTCATGTGCTTACAGATAAGTCTTGTTCCATTTGATAAACCATTTGATGGAGCTAGGTTACGCAACAACATTATTGGAACACCTTTCTTTAAAGAAAGTATGTGGGGCGGCATTCCATTAGGAGTTATTGTACAAAGCAAATCTTCATAATGAACTTGTTGACTTGGATCTTTTGTTTGATTTCTTGAAATAGATGTCATTATCTCGCCTGTGATTTGGGCTAAGATAATATTATTAATATGGTCAACAATTTCGTTTGTTGTTGTAAGAATTGATCGTGATACAAATGCCTCAACAGAAGGTGATTGGAGTACATCAGTCGGATATATTTTATGAATTAATGCAGTAATGTTCTCATCCTGAAATGGTATTAAATTGTTAAGAGGAATCCTTACCTCACCATCTAGTGAGTTAGGACATGTATTATTCCCTATGCCATCTAAGAATATTGCAAAAGCAGGGTCATTTTGAGCGTGCATATTTTTTCAGATGGAATTTTTGTGCACAATGAAACAAATTTGAGGATACAACACTTGCTTCAATATAAATGTCTTTTGTAGCATTTCGTATTACTAAAGTAATTTGTCTGAAATCACCACCAAATATGACAACTTTTCCACCAAAAGGCTCAGCAATATCAGTAATATCTCTTAAAGTATAGTCCAATGCTTCAATAAGTTCTTTGCGCGACATAGAAATTTCATCCCAAATAATTAATGAGAGTTCTTTCAGATGTGTTGCTAGGTTTGATTGTTTTGATATGCCACAAGATTTATGTTCAAGAATATCTAATGGTAGTTTAAATTTTGAATGTGCTGTTTGGCCATTCGGTAGTAAGGAAGCTGCAACGCCAGACGATGCGACAACAACTGAAACAAGATTTAATTTATGTGCATAACGGAGAATAGTATTGTAGAGATATGTTTTGCCTGTCCCAGCTGGACCATCAATAAAACATACAAAAGACATTTTTTTTTGTAATTTGTCTGCCACAATTTGGAAGATCTCATACTGCTCTTCATTCAAGGTATTTGGTAATGGAAGCTCATCATACAATGATGAATTTGTGAAAGGGTTCTCTTGGGAGAAGTTGTCATGTGTATCTGATGATAGATCATTCTTTACAGTAATAGCAAAGTCTGCCAAGGTGTTTCCGGATGCAGTAAGATGTCTGTTCACATTAATAGCAGCCAGTATTTCGATAGATCTGTTATTATGATTAGTAGAAGATGGTACAGTAGTCGTACAAAATTGGTAGAATTCAGTCCATAAGTTTTGAGGTTCAGCAGGATTACAAAACATGAGAATCGTTGCAAAGAGCTGTGAGAATGAATTCGAAAGCTGGAAAAGCGATGCTTCTGTTAGGCAATCAATTATGGCTGTGTCACTCTCCAGCAAGCCTAGAGCAATGCATGCCGCTCGAAAAGTTTCACATCTTGTACCATTAACAGTTTTGATGTCATCAAATGATGTTGGTGCTCGACAGTGCTGTAAAAGCAAGCGTAAATAATATCTTTCATTTTCAGTTGGTCGTGCAGTGACGATACGACCTACTGCAATTCCTTGTTTTCTTTGATGCCATTCTTTGTGCGTTGAATTCCATACAAAATGTTTTGGAAAATCTTTATATAGAAGTTTTTTTCCTTTGCTACAGTATCATCCTGATTCACGCAGAAAAAATCAGTAAGCATGGTACGGTGTGCTTGACTATTTTCTACAATTGTTTCAATAGGAGCAGCTGCAGAGAAAGTAGTGTATTGATAATTTGGTAAGTGCAATTGAAGTGCTAAAACAGCAGGGTGCATTTCATTCATGAGAAACCCAAAAATACGCCAACATGCTTCTGGTGGAGCAACCCATCGACCTGTTTGGAATGCAGTAATTTCATCAATTTGTTGTTGTTGATCAGAGGCTCTTACCGAATAGGCAATACGGTCATGACCTTTGTATACATATTTATATAAATACTTGACTAATTTAATTGTGGAACAAATTTCAACATTTATATGGCAATCAAATTTTGCTAGCAAGTATGGGTTGTAAGGCACAATCCATCTATTGTCCAATAAACGGTTTCGTGAAAACACAATTGAGCCGTTATTTCGCCTACGATATAAAGGGTAGCCATTTGAAGCATGTGTTGTTAGATCATTGAATTCCTTAGGGTAATGATTTTTACATTTTCCATTTACCATACAAGCATTGTTCGGATTGTCGGGTCCGCAAAGGCCATGAAGCATATGTTTGGTAACTAAACTGTGAAGATACTTTTCTGTATTTGAATCCGGAAGTTCAGCAGAGATAAAATTGTCGTATTGTGAAGGATCGTCCATTTTAAACTCAGGATACATGATTAATAACATATGTACATGTGGCAAGCCTCTTTTTTGGAACTCTACCACGTATGAGTAAGCACATACATGGCCCAGTAGATGTTCTTTGAAAAGTTCATCTTGAAGCTCTTTAAGTTTGATGCGGAAGATTCGTGCAGTCAAATCAGGACGGTTAGTGAAATTATCATTGTGAGAAAGATGCTGTGTGATTTCAGTCCATTGTGGATTACAAGTCATCGTAATGAAGAAGTCAGGTTTTCCAAACTTTTGAACAAGAGCCATAGCATCCATATAACGTCGATGCATATCCCGAGGTCCACCAATAAAAGAAGAGGGTAAGACAATTGGTTTTCCAATCATATTCAGATTATCTAATCCTTGTAAATTAAAAGCATCTTCAATTCCTTGCATGGTTTCAATTCTTTGTTTTTTTTTTTAAATCTGTTCAGCTCTGTAAAAGTCCAATCGTTGAGTTTCTATTTTGATATACTGGTCCACAACATATTGTTGTAACAAACGACCAGTGTTCAGCAAGAAGTTTGGTGAAGAAGGTCGAATTTGAAGCCGGTAGGCCTAGTATTCTCGAATGGACACATGGCTTTTATCCATCCGTCTCTGTTTATTTTCAAGCGATTACTCATTTAGACCGGCCAAAAAATTTTCAGCACTTTCAGCAGCAATACCACTAGCTGCATTACGTTTTTTCTTTGCAATGTTTTGTTGCCAGCCTGGTTGTCCGTAAGCATGGATTAAAGGGTACTGAACAGGATCATATGCGAAAGAGTAGTATGAAACTTTCTTTGGTGCTCCATCAAATGGATAAACTTGTATATCTCGAGTTAAGTCTGCATCGCTTGATTGTCCGTCTTGCCATATAACAGAAACATCATCAACAGTCGGAAGATTATAGACTCGTTTATCCAAGCGTTGAGATGTTTTAAGAAAGATTTTATATTCATCAAGGCATGGGATATCATGAAGTTGTCTAAAGAACCTTGCATAAGGATTTGATGATGAAATATTAATCAGTAAAGCAACAAGATCTTTATTCAAGCGTGGATTGTCATGCATTCGTCTTTCAAGTTCGATTCCAGGATCATGAAAATAAAGTTGTAGATTCTTGTGCTCATGAGTACTTGGAAATAATGAATTAATGAAGTGATGCATCATTCCATTCACACGGAATACGTAAACATTTTGTTGATTAAGAAGCAAATTAACATCGGATTTGACTCCCAAAGTTGAGAAAGAAAATGAATTGTTGTATGTACGGATGTATGTCAGGAAATTATCAGAGAGAGCATGTCTGCGAAGGAAAAGTTCCTCAAGAACAGGAGGTGCGAGTAATGGATCCAAAGTGAATGTTCCAAATGCACAACAGAATCCTTTAGACTCGTGGTAGAATAATAATGCACCGCAATGATTGCAAATACTACTAAGGGGAGATTCCCAAGGAGCATCACTAATATTGTTTCTACGTACCTGGGGTTCTTCTAATCTACGACGACGGCGAGCTGGCTGGTGCTCGTCTGTAATGGCCCGTCGTTGGGCCGCATGAGCTCGGCGTGAAGCAATTTGCTGCTGAAAAGGTATAGATTCCACGTGATTTGCACTCTAGCCGAGGAGCCATTTTAGCAATATAGTTAAGTAAAAAATAATTAAAAAGGGTTAAAAAAATAAACAATGCGGGAAAGTATTCATAAGACTACAAGAAAGTGTGTAAATATGACGAAATATTTTTTTGGGCACCTGTGGTTCGAGTAAGCCACGAAGACGAGCACTCCTACGGAGATGTTGTGTACTGGATGTTCTGTTTCGATGCATAGCTTCCTCTTCCAAAGGTTGTTGATCAATGGCCTATGATTCACTTTCATAAAACGGGTGATTAATAGGGGAAAAGTAAAATCGAAAACATATGACCATGCAAAGCCAAAGTGAAACGAAACTAAATAAAGCATAGTAAATAGAAATGTGAAACACACCGAATCCGAATGAAGGGGAGAGGGCTGAAAGTTTTAAAAAATATATTAGAAAACATATCAAATTTATTGGTAGGGGCCGTGTCGGGTTTGGTGGGTTTGTGTTAGTCGGGTTGGGGTTTTATTTATATTTTTCCCTTTTTTTATGATTTCTCTTAGGTTCTCCAATGAAAACAATATGTAAACAAAAACAAACCCACAATACAATGAATAGATTATTGCAATGCAGAATGAGCCGTTTATCTTTAGTTAATTAAAATCATGGTTAAATATCTATATAATTTTATTAAAAAAATTAAGAGCTCATAAAAAATAATTTTTCCGACCCAAGCATTTTATCCTGTAACCTAAAGACTTCTGTTCCCAACAACAACCTCAACTTCCTGCCCCCAACGAAGTGGGGTTATAGATTGAAGCTTAAAGATTAAAAATACAATTGTTCAGATCAAAGGCAACACAATAGATCAACCATTCGGACATAAAATTCCAAAATTTTGCATGAGAACCACAATACAGATCTGTTAAATTATTCAGGTTGAAAATTTTAAAATACATGAATCTGGCTAAAATCAAGAAGGAAGGAGCCAAGAAGGTCCAAAAGGGATATAGGAAAGCACATTAGGATAAGAGGAACAGATCGAAGATAAAATCAATCTCAGTTTCGAAAGAGAAATTGGGGTTCTGCACACAGAAAGGGGTACCCTTTACTTTGCTTTTTTCTATACTTACAAAAGATTTGGTATTTATTATTACAGATGTGAAAGAAATGAGAAAGAAAACCCATGTGGCCGATCGAATTCAGTCGGGCCTAATATTGCCTTCAGAACACTACAAAAATTTTAATTTGGCAACACAGCACAGTTCTAGGTTACTGATCCCATGATGATCTTGTTCTTTAATCTGCAGTATGTTAAATGATCATCATTAGGGGAAACTCAAACCCTGCTACCTCATGATTCAAACCACAAAATTAGCTTATAAAACTTTACAATTCCCCCTAATGGCTTTAATTAATAAAAATATATTATATTAGCATTATTTTAAATTTAACTGTTTTAAGTATTATGTTTAGGTAAATAAATTGTAGTCAAGAAATTATGTACAACTCAAGAAGAACAACCAACAAACTGGACCAGAGTCGGAATATATCATTATGTCCAATAAGCGTTTAGATTGAAGATATATGAGTTTATCTATCTACTATACATATAGTATCAAAATATCATCCTGCTGATCGGAGTCTGTTTGCTATGCCAAAAGATTTCTATTTGGCCTGCCTGCTTCAATCCTCCGCGAAGAAGCCAATCAGGTTTTCTGTATTAAGGCCCTCACGGCCTCAGCCTCACCCCCAACCACCATAACTTGTTAATCAGTCCATTTGATCTATTAGAAACCAATCCAAAACACACACTACAAGCAGCACTTCATATGCCAAAAAGTGTAATTCACATGCAGAAATCTTCTTAAATTAAAGAAAACAACTCAGAATTGCATTTCATTTCAAGCAAGAAACAACAGAAACAAGCATAAAAATAAGCTAACTGAAGTAAACTAAACAAATACATAATCAAAGAAGCATAACCGTGACAAACAATAGCAATTCCAGCCACAAAGAACACCCCCACCCTCAAGAAACACATTCCCAGCACAACGTGCTAGTCATCCAGCAATACAATTAATGCTAACCTGTGAAACCAACAGTTAAACTCAAAAGCCCGAAAATTCAATAACACCCAAGCTAGAAAAATAGCTGTAGCAGGCGTCAACACCAAAGACATTCACCATTAACTCTATGTGTATTATGGATATCTCCCGGTTCAATTCTGTGAGGCATAAAAATTCTCTTTTCCCTTTTCTTTGTAGCAAAACATTAGATGAACTGATATTTAGGCTCTGAAGTTCTTAAACTTTCTTTAAAAATGTAAAATCCCCTAGAAAAAATTGATTTTTACACATGTGTAACATTTCTAAACTAGACATCTGTACAATCTCAATAAGGCGGCTTAAAAATCAAGCACAAATTAAGAAATGTGGAAGAAACTGCAACATGGTATCCAGAAGCTTTTTTGTACATACAAGCGCTGAATTGTAAAATCCAAAGTGAGCAACGGCCGGCAGAAAGAAACTTACGTTGGAGGACGAATGGTACAGCTGGCGCCGGCCAGCGGCGCACCGACGGTCGATTCGAAAGGCCGGAGCGGGTGAGGTTCCTCAACGACAGCGCGGATTGAGGCGGGTCGTAGAAGACAACAGACGCACAAGCCGGACCGTTGAAGACAGCAGACGCACAAGCCGGACCGAAGCGCACGCAAGGGCTATGGCACGCGGAGTCGACCGCGGCGGTGGAATGCAGAGATCCTCAGCCTCAACAAATAAGAAGAAGACGGTGAAATACGAAGAACACAGGATTTTGAGTTGGAGCGATTCGATTGAAGAAGCGTAGAATTTTGAGAGAGAGAGAGGGGAAGACGAGGAGGTATTCTGCAATCCGATTTTTTTGGAGTACTACTATCAAGATCATAAAGGCCCGAGTGGAAGAGACTGGAAGCAGAGGGTAGAACGGTGCACACACAGATTAGGGTTGAAAACATAGCACGGGTCAGGGCGGGTCGGTTGTTACTGTTCATACGAGAAATCACTGTAGCTAATTAGTTTTGTGTATATATATATAAGATATATATATATATATACTAGAACCCGAAAGTCGCACGCTACGCCGCGCGGAATGATGTGCGGATTGTAAGTGCCATGTACTTGGTAGTAAATTTGAAGAACCAGTTAATGCAAGAATGGACTAACAGAAACACTCAAACATTTTAGAGTTGGATATATAAATAAGAAACTCAAGATTGTCCTTAGTAAAAAAAAAAGTCTAGAAGAGGTAGTCTTCAGTTTAATGTCAACGCTCAGTTGATTGAGCCAAAAAAGCATGTCAATAGAATACAAGAGCACAAAATATTATAACAGTGTAGAAGCTAAAAAAAAGTTTGGAAGTAACCGTTCTCCGCTGGTTTTGGCCTCTGATGCCCTGAGTGAAAACTTAAATCTATGGTGGGCTGAAGAAGGAGCTTTAAGTCCTAAGCAGTTGAATATAGATCCACACATTGGCAGAGACGGCATGGTATTGTGCTTATCATAAAGGATGGCCCAGGTCATGACCCTTTACATTATCTTTTTATGTGCATTTTGGTGGCCATGAGGACCTGAGAACCGAAGAATTTTAGTTGGAGCGATTGCAGCTGAAAGAGGTTTCTTGGCAGTGCTACTTGCGGTGGACATGGAATGTCCCACAGATTCCCTGCCTGTTAGTTTGGCACAACTTGATTTTAGGCTAAGATATTAGTGGAGAGAGAGGGAATTGGAGCTGACCTGAAGACTCAAGAAAGCTTAACTGTCATTATAATGAGAGATAATGCCCTTGGAAGAATCCGCTCTCGTATTTTGGATTGATGTGTTGAAGGCTACTTGGCTATTGACATAAGAATCATTTTCATACCTGGGATCCAGTTAAAGAACAAGTTTCAATGGTCTCATAGCTCTATCACGCTGAAAAGAGGAAGACAAATATATGATGATTAAATAGACAAGACCTCTCTCAGTGCCCCAAGGAAACTAAGAAGGTTCCATGTCTGAACCCCCATCAATATTGATATCTGAAATGAGATTCTTAGGCAACAATGGACTAAGAAAAACACTGAGCCATTTTGGAGATAGATATATAAATAAGAAACTCAAGATTTCCTTTATTAAAATTAAAATGTCAAAAAGATTGCAACAAAAGCACAAAATACAAAATACAAAAGCACAAAATAAATAACAGTGTATCACGAGTGACAAAATATAGACGCAACAAAAAGATTGCAATCTGAGTATATAGACAAAACCAGCTTGGCAAAGTAACCACACGAAATGGGATATGTGACGAACAACCTAAACAAATGAACAAAGCAGTTGAAATGAACTCCTTTGAATTGTAGCGAAACGAAAAAGAGTTGGTTGATGCATTCCCTCAGAGATACTCATATGAATCCAGGAATTTATTGTAAATTGAGGCACGTATAGCATATAAGAACAGTATAAATTACCTTCGTTCAATTCAACTGACAAGGCAAACAAAAGAACAAAGGGAAAAAGATTAAGGAATGATTGATTACAATAATATCTTAGAGTAAACACAAGATGCAATGCAATGTTGTTGCTATGAAGCTTAACCAATGTCATTTTCAATCTGATGCCAAAGGATCTGAAATTAAACAGTTTCATAAAGTTGGAAGGATGAAAATCTGACCTTATTTCATAAGCAGTCACCATGGACTGCATTTAATTGGAGAGCCTGGCGAGATGGATGGTGTGGAAATGTATTGAAACAAAAAACTATAATATACAGGCAAGGAAGTCGAAAAATAAAACAGTAGTACCTTTGGACCCATGGTAACTTTAACAACATTGGCAAGCTCTTGAACACCCTTAAGCATCAAAGCCCTAGAATCGAGTCCAAACCTAATAGTTTAAGCTGCATAATTTCTGCTCAAACTCAATAATGTAATATTGAATCAACCCCTACGGCCCTACCCCCTGCATTGAATCAATGGTCAATTTCAGTGTCACGAAATTAAATATTTATTTCCAAATTCAGACATTTTGAAATCAAGCATTCTCTTCAATTGAATCACTCCAACAACAAATCGCCCCCCAAATCCGAGAAAGGACGGACGCAAGTACTTGTAAAAATGGAAATGATGTGGTGTTTGGGACAGTAACTCATAATTGATAGGACAGAACCATATTTAATTATCCCATAAAACAACAAGACACATGCTGTAGCGGCAATTAAAATACTCAGCAATTCTCATAAAAAAAAAACGAAAGATTGACCACTACGAAGTTTGAAATGTTAATTTAAGAGCGCAGGGACCACTAGAAATGTTAATTCTCATAAAAAAAAAACATTCAGCAATATAAAACTTCCTTGCTTTTAGGAATCTGAGAAAATTTATCACTACTCAGAGAGAAAAGATAATCATTAGGAGTTCATTATCATTAATGATTGAAAGAAAACAGATAAAGTAATACTACCAGGAAAACAGCAACACACTGGCAGAATCAAAATCATCTAAAGTCTAAGATATATATATATATATATATATCCCATCATTTCATATAGAACCACATCAATATTTGTATCATAAAACCCAAATTTGTCTTACGGATTATGCCAAAAATCATCGGTTCTAAAGAAAATGCTAAACAAAGAAGCCATGAACATAACCAAAATGTTTTTTTGTTGGCAACTAAAATAACTAACTACAATTCTTAAAAAGAAGTGGAAACACACTTCTCTCCATCTACACAGAAGGCAAGGTGCATTAAAGGATATTTCGATCCTCATCTACGTAGAAATAGTTGACTTAACTAAGATTAAGAAGCTTGAAAGACAATGATTTTTGCTAATGTTAGTCTACACACTAAAGTATGTAAGTGTAAGGATAAAACCTAACCTTAACATTATATGATAATCATCAAAATTTGCAGGAAGCAAATTATCCATGACAAGTGTTTGTCTGAAAGCTTCGACAACATTTTGCTCCAGAAGATGACAAATATATTCAAGCACACAAACTCCCACGTCATTTCTCCTTTTGATCGTACTTCTTAAGGAATGCCTAAACTTGTTGGATACATTTTTTGATTTTTTCAAAATTTTACTCCTCGCCCTTTCATTCTAGTTATCAGGAGCTGTTTTTTTGCTTCTATTTTTCATCCTTGCTGCAATATGAGGGAACAGATCACCAGTGCATCACTAAGTGTTACTCCAAATCCTAATTTTCCAGTGATCCATCCAAAACGGAAAGCAATTACTGTTGAACAAAAACAAAAATATTGGAATCTAGCCATTACAGAATTACCCTTACGTTTAATTAAATCAATAGTAATAATAAATTGAATCTAATGCAGGGCGAGACGCTGCCTGGACTCGTCGATGTGTAATGCGCTGATGCTGACGAGTGGGACCCCCGGGCCCGAACAATGGGGTTGGAGGGCTTCCTCAGAAGATGTCTTCCTTTGCTAAGCAAAACAGAACAAAGGGAATGTGGTGAATAGAAGGAGAGTAATGCCTGCCTAAAAATGACAAAATGCAAAATACGGGCAAAATAACAGTGGTGAGTGGAAATCAGACCTGTTCTTGGGAAGATGTAGTACGACGAGTACGCTGGTGTTGTTTGTGGCTGTTGGGTACTTCATTGTTGCTTTTCCGTTGTGCCGCTTCTACCCGGCGCTGGCGAATACGTTGCCGATGAGTCATGCTATCTGCATCTGCCATGGGTCTTTGCACAGTATTTGACTGCAACATAGCAGGGTACGGGAAAAATTATATATAGTTGTTTAAGCTTTTAATACGAATGACCCATAAACGAATGCATGAACCTCACAACATAAAGCATAAATTTATTTGATTATAAGCTAATATAAATTCCCTCAACTAACGCTACGAGCAATAACCATGACAACCCATGAATGAAATTCTGGTGGGACGATATGAGAGTCCTTATTTCATAAAGCATGAAAACGAATAATCGAAATTCAAATCTGCACAGCAGTGACCAAACATTGGAAGGTTGAATAGAGGGGCTACAACTACAATTCCAGGAGCAAACCTGTTGTATGGAGGATGCAGTGCGACACATAGTCCTTCGCTGTTCATTATTGGTGGAATCTTTGTAAATCGGTTGTTTTTGTGCTGCATTTGCACGGCGCTTAAGAATGCGTTCTCGATGAGTACTGGAATCTGATAGCGGCTCCGTCTGCCCCTGTATTTCAGTATGTGGCATTGGGGTGCCTGAAAATGTGGTGCACAAGAAAGAGCAAGGGAATGACTTAAACGGACAGCAAATAATTTGCAGGTGCATATCAATATTTACTTGAGACATAAAACTCAGGTCAGAACAATTATAAGCCCTTCTAGAATAAATGCCATTTGCCTAACTTCTATATCTCCACAGACCAGGCAAGCGGAACTTATAATGTCCAAGCAATCATTGTACATTATCAAACTGAAAGTATAATCAAGGAAAACATTGCACATGAAAACAATGGCGACAATAAGTTGATTAACACGAATTCCCTATTCATTCCTTCGGAGGAATGACATCCCCATAATTTTACTTGCAAACCATGAAATAAACAGAACAGCACCAGGCAAAACGTCGTGAATGCTTATCAAACAAAACATAACAGGAAACTGATCAAACAATCAAGCAAAATAGAATAACCATTTTAAAAGCTGTAAATGGGTGTCAACGATAATTCATTAGATAAATTTTGGATATGTCTCGAACCTATAAAATGCCAATTGAAAGAAATAATCAACAATTATTATTGAATGTCGTGAGACCCATTAAACATGTCTGCCTGGAGAACCACAAATATTCAATTAAAAGTAACCTTCCTATAAGCAAGCAATAAAATCCATCTGAATTAATGCTAAACAGAGAAACTTGATCTCGTGGGTATGAATTTGCCAACAGAGAAACTTTAATCAGAAAATACTGAAGGATAAATTAACTGCAATAGAATGCCTATGGTAATGAAATAGAACTATGTAAATAGTTGCTAATAAGACAAATACAATATTGAAATCTTGTGCAGTTTTATTGCAATAACTCCATTTAAACACATAACAACCAATCAATAATCTGAATTCCATTTGGAGAATGAAGAAGTATCCAATTCCTGATCAAAAACTTTAAAGCTACATTGGCCAAAGCAAATACAGGGCGACAAGGCAGTTTCGAACGGCACCTAATAACTAAAAAATCACAACATAGATCTAGGCAAAGAGTGAAAACAACAAAATCCCCAAATTAAAACAAGTTAAACTGCATTAATTTGGAGATTTAAAACATTGAAATAAAACCCTCAAACTGAAGCATAGCTGACCTTTTCTTCAGATTAAAGAACAATATTAGAGTACTATGCAGTAAACCCTGAACCTTGACCGGAGGAAGGGACGGCGAAATAATTTGTGCAGATAAGCATGTTAGAAAGGCCAAATAGAGGAGGCCACAATCTCCACGAAGAGCCACCCCACAGACAGAACCCAACAGAAAATTACGCTTCTACTATGTATAACACTTAAAATTAGAACACACCCATCCATACGATACGCACACCCAGATTCAAAGATGGGAACTGAAAAGAAGCGCAAGATCTAAACGAACCGTTGCACGACGAGGGGGAAATGGCGGACAAATGCGGAGGGCAAATTAAGGAGGCCACCGGAAAGAGGCAGGCAACGACGGCGGTGCAGCGCACGCCGGGGGCCTATTCCCCGGAAGGGCCTCTGATTGGACGAGCGGCGGCGCAACCCGCAAGAGCCACGCACGGAAGACGAGGCGGCGAGATGCGTCCGCGGTTCCCGGGTGGATGTGCGACTCAACGATGAACGGCGGGGGGCGGCGCAAACGCAACACTGGCAGGTGCACGGGGGCAATTCGGCGGGGCACTTCAGACGGCAAAATGGAGAAATAGGGTGGTGATTGGTCGCAAGGGAATTGGGAAAATAGGGAACTCAAGTACACTGGACTGGTGAAATGGAAATGACAATTATATCCTTCTCAGAAGCACTGTTACACTGTAATTTTAAATCACTGTAACTAACTAAGCACTGTAGATGCTTGCAAGGCATTTACAAAAATATAAGATATTGCAGCATAATTAAGTAAATTGAAGTTTATGTAAGATCGATGGATGATATTGAAATGCGTAGAGAAAAAGTAGAGCAAAAGTAGACTGAATAGACGATCAATTGTTTGTTAACAAAATAAATCTAACAAATTTACTATTTTAACCTTCAAGTTAATCTCAACCATCAATTTGCAAATTGAAACAACGGACTTGATGCACCGCAGTACAACAAGTTAAAATGAGCAATCGCAATCTAACTAAAGTGAATTCCCAAAAACAGATACAAAAGTAGAAACATAAACACACAATATAATGCATTTACTCTTAGCAAAAGCAGAAGCTTTTATGTAATGAAAAAATTGTCCTTAATGAAATATATTATTTATTCTTATATCATGAGCTAAAATTAAACATACATGTATTAATTTATTTCTCACAATTTATATTATTGAATAAACGTTTATTATCCTATAAAAGTATTTTAATTTTGTTACTATTTTTCAAAATTTTATTTATTCCATTAGAAAATAAATCCCAAAATAGTCCTATAAATTTTACTATTAGTCAATTTGGTCTGTAAAGTATTTGATTATCCTATGGTCCTATAACTTTTATAGTTTAACTAAAATAGTCAGGGCTTGGTGAACAACATGTTCATTCAGGCCTATGGAACAGGGCCCCAAAAATTGGGGGCTTGGGGCCCATTTATTTGAAAAATTATTTTACTTAATATGCGTATATAATGGTTTTATATGTATTGGACTTATTATTCGTATCACATATACTCTATTAAAGAATCCCTTTTCCTGATTTTAATTTTATGTGTATTCAATAATCAATACTTTCGTCTCCCATCATCTGTTAAATTGTCTATTAAATTTTCTATTAAATTTTAGTTTCACGACTGTTTTCATAATAAATAGTGTACTTCAATTTTGTGGGCTTCGCCAAAAAAATACTCCATGTCCTATTAAAAGTGGCTATATTTGACTTTTGATACTGTTAATTGTTTAACTTTAACTCAATTTTATTGTATTTATACAAAAAAATAAAAATAGTCAAGTATGGTCTTGTTAGAATCGTCTAATCGTATAGTTTTAAAATATACATTTTATATAATTTTTACTTATACCGATTTTGAGATATAAAACGTTCAACAATTGCATTGGATTTTGTACAGAAGAGAAAGTAGCCACTTTTAATGGGACGGGGGAGTAGTGTATTTAAAGTTTGTGTTAGATTTTTTATAAAAGTAAAAATTATAAAAGTTTAATATTTTAAAACTATGTGATTAGAGGAATCTAAGAACATCTCACTTGACTATATTTTATCTTATGTAACAATGTTAGAAGATCGAATCAAAGTTACTCAATTTATTTACTATACAAATGTTTACATCCTTAAATTACGGAGGGAGTATATATTTTTTAGTGTTTTGTTTCTCAAATAACTTCAAAATTTTGTAACTAATTTTTTATACTACATAATAAGTGGGGCCTAATATTTTTTTTAAGAAGAGAGCCAATAAAATTGATTAGACGAACCTGAAAATAGTCCCACTGTTTTTATGACTCATCATCTACGTACTGTTATGCTATGCGTATACAAATATTGTTTCAATGTTAAGGAAGAAAAAGGGAATTAGATTATAATGCTACTTTCGAAAAAGAACACATTGGGACGAGTCACGAGATTGGGATTGTGGGATAATTTTTTGAAATTAAAATTGAAAGTGAACAAGAGTAAAAGCTAATAGACTTGGGCAAAGTCTGTTATAATCTGCAGGCTATTGACTATGAACACTGTTTTTTTGGCTTTACAGCCCAGAAGGGCCAGGAAAAAGACTATGAACACTTGATATTATAGAATGCGGGAAAACATAAGAAAACGCCAGTGTAACATATATTACTATATAATTATTAATGCTAGCTCGAGGGTGAGATCAAATATGTGTTGCGGAATCTAGGGGTGGGCATTCAAATTTTCATCAGTTGGAATTTGTCTAAATTTAAAATTTGTCTTAAAATCAATTTGAAATCCGATATTTAAATTGTAAATCCCATCCAATCCGAAAATCTTAAGTTACACAAAAAAAATTAAATAATCTAAAAATATGAAATTGTTGTGGAATATATGCCTATTAGCTTAATTATACTTTGTTTATATATAATAGATATAGAACGTATGTATATATTTAATAACACTGCATAGAATTGGAAATGGAACACAAAGAAATTGAAGAAGAGATAGGAAGAGAGAGGGAGAGAGAATAGATAGTTTAGGAAAAGTTATTGAAAAAAATGTCAAATTGGTCCTTTTTCTTTTTCAAAAATTCAAATCAGTCATTTTTCTATTTTATTACCAAAACAGTCCGCTACAAATGCTAATTATGTCCAAATCAGTCCCTTGTTCACTAATTATGCTCTAGTTGCTGGCGTGGCAAGGGTTTAAATTTAAACCTGGCACGTGTGCATAATATTAGGCCTTTTTCTTTTATCTTTTGCCAATTCAGTCATAAACTTTTGTTTTGTTCTATTTAGTCCTCTACTCAAATCAGTCATTTTTATATTAATTGGTCTCCAACCTTTCAAATTATTTCATTTCAGGCATAAAACCTGAAATTTTTTATTACTACTAATCCATTTATCAAATAAATGCCAACATACTTCCGTAAATAAAATTAAACACCAAACCTCATACATTAGGTTTGACTGCTTTGTTACCGGGTTTTCCAAGATTCGGAATTTTACGGACCCTCTCTAACCATCCGACTGTAACCGATGGTTCATTGGTTCTGACAGCAACAATTAACACAATCATACTTTGTTTCCTACCTTAAAACATAGTAAATGATTTAATTTTAATTTTTGTGTAAATGATTTAATTTTACTTTTTGGAAGGTTATGGATGTAGGAAGCATGGACAATAAAATCCAATGCATGAGGTTTGATGTTTAATTTTATTTACGGAAGTATGTTGGACATTTATTTGATAAATGGATTAGTAATAATAAAAAAATTTAAGGTTTCTGGCCTGAAATAAAATAATTTGAAAGGATGGAGGCCAATTAATATAAAAATGACTGATTTGGGTAGATGACTAAATTGAACAAAATAAAAATTTAGGACTGAATTGGCAAAAGATAAGAAAATAGACTAATATTATGTCCACGGGTCAATTTAAATTTAAACCCTTGTCACATCGGTAATTAGAGCATAATTAGTGAACAAAGGACTGATTTGGACATAATTAGCATTTGTAAAGGACTGTTTTGGTAATAAAAAAGAAAATGGACTGATTTGAATTTTTGGAAAAGAAAAAGGACCTATTTGGCATTTTTTCCAAAAGTTATTCCCTTAATCAATAATGGGGGTATGGGCATAAGTATTTATAGGCAAAAGTAAAGCCTATTGCCGACACTATACTCAATAAAACAAGACATCAATAATGCATAGTAGGTATTCATTTATAACACTCCCCCTTGATGTCTTCAATATAAAGAATATGCCTCGTTAAAACCTTACTAGGAAAAATCATGTGGGAAAAAAATCCTAATGAAGGAAAAAGAGTACAATATTATTGTATTCATTGCTCTCCCTGATTTGGACATCATTTTAAATCTCGAAGCCGCCGTATTCCAATTTTCTTCACGAGCTTCTCGAATGTTGATGTTGGTAGTGCCTTAGTAAACAAATCTGCAAGATTGTCAGCTGAACGGATTTGTTGCACATCTATTTCACCATTTTTCTGTACATCATGAGTGTAGAAAAATTTTGGTGAAATGTGTTTCGTTTTATCTCCTTTAATATACCATCCCTTCAATTGCGCTATACAAGCTGCATTATCTTCATATAAAACTGTTATTTTTTCTTCAGGAACTATGCCACAATTTTTCAATATATGGTGCATCAAAGATCGCAACCATACACACTCTCGACTAGCTTCATGGATTGCTAAAATTTCAGCATGATTTGAGGAAGTAGCAGTCAAAGTCTGCTTCATTGATCTCCATGAAATTGCAGTACCACCACATGTAAAAATATAGCCAGTTTGAGATTTGGTCTTATGTGGATCTGATAAATATCCAGCATCAGAAAAACCGATTATTTCATGTCGAGAATCATTTAGGTAAAATAACCCAAGATCAATAGTTACTTGGAGATAGCGAAATATATGTTTAATTCCATTCCAATGTCGTCTTGTGAGAGATGAACTAAATCTCGCTAATAAATTTACTGCAAATGATATATCTGGTCTAATGCAGTTTGCGAGATACATTAAAGCACCTATGGCACTTAAATATGGGACCTCTGGTCCAAGAATTCGTTCACCTTCCTCTTGTGGTCTAAACGGATCCTTTTTTATATCAAGTGACCTTACGACCATTGGAGTACTCAATCGATGTGATTTATCCATATAGAATCGCTTTAATACTTTTTGAGTATAAGCTGTTTGATGGATAAAAGTTCCATTATTTAAATATTCAATTTGCAGACCAAGGCATGATTTGGTTTTACCAAAATCTTTGATTTCAAACTCATTTTTCAAGTATTCAACAGCCTTTTGGAGCTCATCTGGAGTTCCAATCAAATTGAGATCATCAATATAAATTGCAATGATTACAAACTCTTGTCCATTTTTCTTAATGAAAATACATGGACAGATTGGGTCATTTGTATAACCCTCTTGTACCAATGACTCACTGAGTCGATTATACCACATTCGCCCGGACTGTTTCAGTCCATATAGAGATTTTTGTAATTTGATGGAATACATATGTCTAGGATTTGATTCATATGTCTCCGACATTTTTAATCCCCCTGGGACCTTCATATAGATATCTGTATCTAAATTTCCATATAGATACGCAGTAATAACATCCATTAATCTCATTTCAAGATTTTGATGGACTACTAAACTGATAAGATATCTAAATGTTATTCCATCCATTACAGGGGAATATGTTTCATCATAATCAAATCCGGGTTTCTGTGAGAACCCTTGGGCGACTAGTCTCGCTTTGCATCTGACAATTTCATTTTTGTCATTTCTTTTTCGTACAAAGACCCATCTGTATCCGAATGACTTTATATTTTCTGGTGTTTTGACAATCGGTCCAAACACATTTTGTCTAGCCAGGGAATCCAATTCAGATTGGATTGCATCTTTCCATTTTGGCCAATCTTTTCTTTTCCGGCATTCATCAACCGATTTTGGTTCATGATCCTCGTCATCATTTATGAAATCAAGTGATATGTGGTATGAGAATACATTATCTATGATAATTGCATCTCGGTTCCAAACATTTCTGCTTGTGACGAAATTGATTGATATTTCATTATTTTCAATTTCATGCTCCTCTGGAGCTGCAAATTCCTGCTCATCAAGAGCTCCTATTTCCTCTGGAATATTTTCCGTAATTTTGTCACTTTCAATGATTTGTGATCCTCTTTTCTTTCGAGGATTTTTATCTTTGGAACCTGGTGGTCTACCACGATTCAAGCGTGCGGTAG
Organism: Hygrophila difformis; assembly: GCA_030278955.1. Classification (NCBI taxonomy): domain Eukaryota; kingdom Viridiplantae; phylum Streptophyta; class Magnoliopsida; order Lamiales; family Acanthaceae; genus Hygrophila; species Hygrophila difformis. The sequence continues at coordinate 50,835,826 of JAOANR010000004.1, forward strand.
AATCATCGTGGCACTTGTAATTGGTCCCTCTGGGACATTAATTTTGATTGGAACATTTGCTGCCGGTATAAGAGATTTTGTTACTCTTTCAGAGTCGCATAATGCGTCCGACAATTGATTTGCAATATTCTGTAAATGTACAATTCTTTGTACTTCTAGGTCACAATCATTTGTACGAGGATCAAAGAAATCTAACGGTGTTTTCCAGTTAATTTCTTTTTCTTTCTTTGGTTGACTTTTATCTCCCCTTAATGTCGGGAAATTAGATTCGTCAAAATGACAATCTTTGAATTTCGCAGTAAATAAATCACCAGTTAATGGTTCGAGATATCGAATAATTGATGGTGATTCATACCCAACATATATTCCCAATCTACGTTGGAGACCCATCTTTGTGCGCTGAGGTGGTGCAATCGGGACATATACTGCGCAACCAAATATTCTGAGATGGGATATATTGGTTCATGCCCAAATGTTAATTGTATAGGGGAGTATTCATGATAATGTGTCGGTCTTATCCGCACCAATTTTGATGCATGTAATATTGCATGCCCCCAAGTTGTCAATGGCAATCCAGATCGTATTAATAATGGTCTGGCAATTAATTGTAAACGCTTTATAAGCGATTCAGCAAGTCCATTCTGTGTATGGACATGAGCAACAGGATGCTCAACTATTATGCCAATTGATATACAGTATTCATCAAACCTCCGGGATGAATATTCACCAGCATTATCCAATCGGATATTTTTTATTGTATAATCAGGGAACTGTGTTCGTAATTTAATAATTTGAGCAAGTAATTTTGCAAACGCTTGGTTGCGAGATGATAATAATGATACATTGGACAATCTTGTTGATGCATCAATTAGCACCATAAAATATTTAAATGGTCCACATGGTGGATCTATAGGTCCACATATATCGTCCTGAATTCTTTCAAGAAAACTAGGACTTCCAGTTCCCACTTTTGTTGGTGAATGTTTGTAAATCAATTTTCCTTGGGAGCAAGCAACACATATATAATCATTATGTTGCAGCAATTTTTGTCCTTTTAATGAATGGCCATGACTATTTGTAATAATTCGCCTCATCATTGTAGAGCCAGGATGGCCTAGGCGATCATGCCATATCATATATTCATCATTAAGCCTATGGTTTCCAATAGACCTCTGGCCTATTTTGGGATGATATATATTAGTGGGCCTCTGGCCATCAATAAACCTCTGGTTTATTTGATGAATATTAGACCTGTGGTCTTAGTGATAATTTTCAGTTGTATTTATCTTTGTAAAATACAATCCAGAAGACATAGCTGGTAATTTTTCCAATACATATTTCTTACCATGAGTGGTATTTGTAATTAATAAATATTCGACATTCTCTGAAGTCGGTGTCTCGAGATGATACCCATTTTCTCGGATATCTTTAAAACTTAATAAATTTCTTCGAGACTTGGGAGATAGAAGTGCATTTTCACAATTAATTTTGTTCCCTCTGGGAAAATAAGGTTGGCTGTGCCAATTCCTTGTATAATATTTGCACTACCACATATTGTGTTTATGTTTGTATCTCCCATTTTTAAATTGGAAAAATACCTTATGTCTTTTAGTATCGTGTGCGTTGAAACACTATCAATAAGACATATTATCACTTTTATAATTCCCCATTTTGTTGTAATTAAAATAAGATATAATTAATTAAAATAAGATTTAACATAAGTAATATATTACAATACATAGACAATAATGTAGCACACATGCAAAAGTAAAGACAGATACAGAAGTTCAAAACGTAATGGAAATAATAATAAAACATAACAATTAAACCAAATCATTATATAAATAATCAACTTGAAATTCTGGGATATTGGACATATTCTCCTCAGAATTCATTCTGTCAACATGGTTTGTTTCAACCACCCTTTTTCCTTTTTCCCTCTGGGAATCTTGATAAAGTTTCACCCAATGATCTCTGGTACGACAATTTTTGTACCAGTGCCCTTTTAGGCCGCATCTATCGCTGTTTCTTCATAATTCTGTTTTTGGACATCACCTCTGGTGTTGCCCTGATTCTGATTACGTGTGTCTTTCGTGGGCCTAATATAAACATTGTTGCGGAAATGATTTTTCCCACGGCCTCGGTTATACCCACACCACAAGATCTTTGACCCCGACCACGACTACGACTGGAAGATTCAGCCACATGTGCCTCTGGCAATGGACTACTGCCAATTGGTCTCATTTCATGTTTTTTTAGTAATAAATCATTATTCTTTTCAGCAATAACAAAAACGTAACCAGATCAAAATATTCAGTGAAACCATTTGCTCGGTATTGTTGCGCTAATACCGAATTGGAGGGGTGGAATGTAGAGAATGTCTTCTCTATCATTTGTTTATCAGTAATTGTTTCACCACACAGTCTTAATTGTGATACGATATTAAACAGAGCAGAATTGTAATCATTTACTGATTTAAAATCCTGGAATCGTAAGTGTAACCAGTCATACTGGGCTCGAGGGAGATTAATTGATCTTAAATGATCGTATCTTTTTTCTAAATTCTCCCAGAGTTCAATTGGGTCTCTGACCGTTAAATACTGTGTTTTCAATCCTTCATCAAGATGATGGCGGATGAAAATCATAGCTTTCGCACGGTCTTGGCTTGAAGCCTGATTGTCTTTTTCAATTATTTTTTCTAGACCCATAGATTCTAAATGGATTTCGACATCCATTTTCCATGATAAATAATTATCTCCAGATACCATCAGTGGTCTGAAATCATGCTTTGCCAAGTTAGCCATAATAGAATTATTGAAATACAAAATATTACCTCAAAGAAATTCCGGCAAAGCTCCGTTCGTAGCTCGTGCTGATAACGTGTTGTGGAATATATGCCTATTAGCTTAATTATACTTTGTTTATATATAATAGATATAGAACGTATGTATATATTTAATAACATTGCATAGAATTGAAAATAGAACACAAAGAAATTGAAGAAGAGATAGGAAGAGAGAGGGAGAGAGAATATATATAAAGATAGTTTAGGAAAAGTTATTCCCTTAATCAATAATGGGGTATGGGCATAAGTATTTATAGGCAAAAGTAAAGCCTATTGCCGACACTATACTCAATAAAACAAGACATCAATAATGCATAGTAGGTATTGTTACAGGTTCATGCACCTACAAGTGCATGTATGTGGATGTCAAGTACTACACTCAAGTGCTACGTAGTTGAATTACAAATTGTAGCTTATCTCATAATTGTAGGTGGTTGCTTTGCCTCTATATATATACCTATGTATTGTAAACAACTATATAGATCAAATAATTCAATCTCCCCGTCTCCTATCTATCTCTTTACATTTCCTCACTTTCGGTTTACTACCTCCTATTTACTTTATGTAATTTCTCTCTTTCATAGTTATTGTAATTTACTACCTCAAATATATAGCAACGTATACTCTCACAGTTCATACATATACTATATCACAACACGTTATCAGCACGACCGCTTGAAGTTTGCCATCCCTATTGAAGTTCTGTCCAAGTGCTGTTGGAGTTTTGCCAATCCTACCGAAGTTCCGTTCGAGGCTTTCCGAAAATTCTGTCAAGTATACTGCTACTATTTTCAATACAAATATGACTAATCTGACAAAACAGGAATTCATGCAACTGGAGAGGTCCGGGAATAATTATTTATCCTGGAGAATGGATGTCGAAATCCATCTGGAGTCTATGGGTCTTGAAAGGACCATATTGAAAGAAAATACGGCCACAGGCCAAGACCGTGCCAAAGCTATGATTTTTCTCCGACATCATCTTGATGAAGGTTTGAAATTAGAGTATTTGACGGTAAAAGATCCACATGATCTATGGGAGAATTAAAAGAAAAGATATGATCATTTAATGTTGATCAATCTCCCCAGTGCCCGACATGAATGGCACCAGTTAAGGCTGCAGGACTACAAGTCCATAAATGATTTTAATTCAACCATGTTCAGAATTACAGCACAACTGAGATTATGTGGCGAAAAAATAACAGAAAATGATATGTTAGAGAAGACATTCTCTACTTTCCATGCCACAAATTTACTGTTACAGCAGCAGTACAGAGAAAAGGGATTCACAGAATACTCTGAACTGATTACTTGTTTACTGCTGGCTGAGAAAAATAATGACTTATTGATGAAAAATCATGAGTCCAGACCGACAGAATGTGCTGCATATCCTGAGATGAATTTCACAGAATCATCGCATCGTGGTCGTGGACGTGGCCGTGTGGGGACTCGTGGGCGTGGCCGATGACATAGTCGTGGTCGTGGTCGTGGAAATGGGCGTGAAAGAAGTAATGTCTATATAAGACCAGAACCATATCCACGTAACCAGAATTCTGAAAGAAAGCCATACAGTAGCAATCAAAGCAGTGCCTCAAAAGATTATAATGATAAAGGCAAAGCAAAAGTTGAAGAAAAATGCCACCGTTGTGGTATGGAGGGTCACTGGTCCCAAATATGCCGCACAGCAGGCCATTGGGCAAAGTTGTACCAGGACTCGCAGAAAGGAAAGAACAAGCAGGTTGAAACAAACTTTGCTGAACAAAATCCTGAGGACATTACCACTACAAGTGATGCTATTGTGAATGCAACTGAGGCCACAAACGATGATCTGCTCATAGAGCCGGCGTTTGATATTGCAGACTTCTTCAATGATACTGCATAGCAGCTTTTAGTTTTATTGTACCTTTTGAATTTTGTTATACCGCTGTATTGTATATTACTGTACCTTTTGAATTTTGCTATGTATTGTATAATTATCATTTTGTTACTGATATATGTTGTTAGGTCCGTTTGCGTGGATAACCAATTAAGTAGTCCTGGAAACTAGTTCAAGCACCTTTCGTGGACACGTTAGACAGTTTAAGAAATTAAGCAGCGGAAAGTAAATAAACTGTGAAAATAAAGAACTCAAGGTTTGTTGACCCAGTTCGGCACAAGCCTACATCTGGGCGATACCAATCCAGGAGATTCACTAATTGTTTTGGTTTGATCCTCGATCTAAACAATAGTGAATTGTTTCGCCCAACTCCAATCGCCAAGCGGACTGAATTGTCAAACCAAGACACTCCCCCTGTCTTGGTGAAGATCTCATCGACCTTGCCTCAATCCCTTGAAGGCTCCTCCCTCAAGTTTGCCCTTGGTCGAAACCTGTTGGCGACTCTCCTTGATCTTTTCAGTTAAGCTCTTCAGTTTGACGACTCCTTGAAAGCCTTGATTGAATCCGTCTACTTCAATCAAGCACACAGTAGCACTCTATCGATCAATCCACCCAAGGAAGTGTTGATCGGATTTCTTCCTTCGAAATGATAACTCGCGAACACGGAAGGAATATGATTCTCTCTTCACAAAGTACTCTCAATTACTCAAGTGTGTAAGTCGATTCATTCAGCGTGCGGATCCATTCCTTGGCCGCCCTATTTGAAGAGAATCACCTTGTCTCTATTCTAAGGTAGAAGATCTTCTTTCCATAAATGCGTGGATCCTTAGAATAGAGTTGCCCGAATTAAGAGATTGTAGTTTCCATACTTCGTGTGCAAGATCCGGGCAGAAGATCAGCTAGCCGTTGGAGAATCTTCATGAGTATATTCGCCAGCTCTTCTTCCTTTGCTTAGTTTGTCTGCTGTTGACGAGGTTGGTCCAACAAAGTAGTTCAGACATCGGTTGTGAACACATTTGCTCAAAACTGGTTCCCAACAATCTCCCCCTTTTTGGCAGAATGTGGGCCAGTATAAGAGTTAATTCAACCGATGTCTAAACAATTGACACAAGAACAATGATGTAGAAATACTTCCCATTGAGACCCAACCACCAATTACAATGATTCCCAAACACAAGACAAACTATACTAATGCTCCGTACAAGATAACCTATCACATATTCTAGGAGCATTCACATCAAAAGTAAGCACATGGCAATAGTCATAAAATAAAACATGTAAGATCACAATTCAATTATTACAGGCCATTGTGCAGTTGTCCAGCAAAAACAGTAGTTCACAAAAGTAGTTCAAACAAACAAAAAAATTTTTACCCTTCTTCAGCAGAGACTTTCTTCCACCAGGCTGCCCCATGTCGATTGTAGTGCATACCAGAGAAACCGATCAACGGCTACATCAACTTAACTCCCCCTCTGGCGCATATTCTGCCCAAAAAAGGGCATGTCACTCAGACTCCTCAGAGAAATCCTCATCCGAGTCGCTGGACTCCTCTGCTGGATTGGTATCCAAATCCTGTTCATCATCAGACCAAACATCAGGAAGCTGTCTGAACAGCTTTTCAGAAGCTTGGACACGACTGTGCACTTGAGCCTCCAGCACTTTGAGGTGGTTGATGTGGTCTGTGAGTTCATCTCGGAGCATGGAGAATGCGTCTTTAGCAGGGATCCTCCCTCCTGGTCCAGCCAAGTCTGGCTTCTTCTTTGCAAGGTTTGAGGAAAGTTTGAAGTCGGCAATGTCCTCAGGACGATCATGCTTGCTCCCAAGAATGTGGAGATGCTTCAGGTACTCAGATATGAGGCCAGGAAAGGGAAGAGTGGTGTTGTACTTCCTTTTGATTGTGCCCGCGAACGCCAGCATTTGTTCGAGCACAAGAGCTCCATAGTTGATCTCGTACTTCTGGTCTATGGCAAATAGTAATTTACACATGCTTTTTGACACAACAGAGTGGTTAGCAGTGGGCATGATGTTGTGTGCACATAATTTATAAAGCAGTGAAAACTTTTGGGTTAGGACACCAGCACTTAACCCCTTTCCTTGAAACTTTTTCCCTTCAACTCCAGTGAGAGTTTCAGCAATAGTATTCATAGGGAACTTGGCACTTCGAGAATAAACAGATTTCAGATGAGTTCGGGGTACCTGGAGAAAACGGTTCAGTGCTCTAGCTTTGAGTTCAAACAGTTGGCCCTGTGCATAACTGAGTTCAAACCAGGGGCTTTTGGAGTTCAGGACTTCAGAGCTCAGGTTTGCATAGAAATGCCTAACTAGCTGTCCCTTATATTGCTTGATCTCCGTTCCCCAGAATAGAAGAGATCTGTCCTCCAGGTATTTGTGCCATCCCATTTCCTCATACCGTACAGCTGCAAATCTGATCTCAGGGTGCACCTTCATCCTTTCCAGAACAGTTGAAAGGTATTGTTCGGACACTACATAGTAGAAGGCCATGGATATGGCGTTTCCAACATCAATGATCTCTGGCTCATGTTCTTCAGACGAGGACAAGACAATTTTTCTCTTCTTGGATCCAGTGGCCTTGGAAGACTCTTCAGGTTCAGACCGAGTCCGCTTTTTGGGTTCAGACTCTGAGGTGAACGCCTTTGTGGAGTAGGCTCTCGGGTTTCTGGCTGGGTCACCGTTTCCTGCACAGTGACTGGTTCAGTATTGACTTCGACTCTTTCTTCAGATTCTTCCTCTTCGGAGCTTTCTTCATCGGATTCTTCCCCCTCGCTTTGAGTGTCTTGAGATCCCAACTCCTCGGACTGGTTGTCAGTGGGATTCTCCCCCTCAAGTGGTTCCTGGGCATCGATTTGAGGGTGCTCCGAGTCTCCTCCGGACTCATTATTCTGGTCGTCTGCAGAGTCTGATGAACTCTCATCTTCTTCGTCTTCTACTTCCTGCTCGGTGTGGACAGTAACTTGGGCAGGAACAACGGGCTCAGGTTCTTTTCTCAGAACATGCTTCCTTTTCTGACTGGTAGTTCGAGCAATCTCTTCAGTGATTGCGTTGACAGTGATGTTTCTTTCATCATCGCTGATTTCGCTCATGGATTCGTCTTCTAAGCTTTCATCATTAGCCTCTTCAACATAGTCTGAGTCGAGTTCTTCCTCATCAAGGGGTTCTGTGATAGGTTCGGACGCCTTTGGTGAACTAGTTTGGGTCTCTGTAGTAGTGTTCTGTAGGGGTTCTTCAGGGGTTGATTCAACGGTGGTGACTGGTGCTGGGTTGGTCGGAACACTTGGCACAGTTGCTACCTTCTTTGCAGGGGTTTTCTTCTTTGGCTTTTCAGTGGACACCTTTGGTGCGTCTTTTGATGCAGGTTCAGCGGACTTGATGGACACTCCTGTCTCTGTCGCATTGTCACCGCCCAAGTTGGGGAGGTCAGCCAGGATTGCATCAATGGGTTCAAGTGCCATGGCTAGGTCAGCCTCAACTCGTTCACTGATAGAGGCGTTCTTCCTTGCAACTGCTTTCTCGCGGGTCTTTGAGGTTGAAACCGCCTTTCCTTTTGCTTTCTGTACCTCTGCTTCTTTTTGTTTCAAAGCTTTGGCTCCGGCTACTTCGGCTCGAATGTCGAGCGGATCCTGAACAGCCACAGTGGTACCCTTTTCTCCTGCAGTGGATGGAGATGAGGAGTGGAAAGGAACAACTACAAGAGATGGTGTCTCCGAGATGGTCTGTTCGATGATGGCTTTCTGAACAGCTTTGGCACGCCCTTTAGCACTGGATTCCTCTTGGGATATAGCTTTCTTGCTTCCTGCGGTTGATGAGGGAGTAGGGCCTTGAGTTTTGGAGCTCTGGCTTCCTCTTGTCTTCACCATGGTTGCTGAAAGACAAACTTTTGGCAAGAACAAGTGAGAGTGTATGTGTGGTTGGAAGAGAAAACCCGAGAGGAATTTTTGAGAGAAGAGTGAGTTTGTGAGAGATGAGAATCCAATCAAATAGGGAGGTAAGGTAGCGGTTATGAGGAAACTTCCCTGAATTTGAATATGGAAGGTGAATCACGGTTCCCAAACATGGTCATGATCACCAATTTGAATTTTGGTGGCTATCAACCGTTCCCGCCGTCAGACGTGCCATGATGAGATGTCAAATCAAGGTAATTGATTCTTTCTTTGTTTGAATTTAAATGAGAGAAGGTAACTTCCCAGGTACGGAGATCCTATGCTTAATAAGATGGTTAGAAAACATAATTTAGGTAATAAACTATAAAATTACACAAAATATGGAAATTGCAAAAAATAAAAAAAACTTATTCCATAATATTCGGGATTTTTATGTGATCGTGCATAGGCCGAGATCTCTTCTTAATTTTTCGAATCTCTCACGATCAAGAGCCTTAGTGAAAATATCCGCATGTTGCTCAGTAGTTCCGACATGTTGTATGGACACTATTCCTTCTTCAACAAGATCCCTTATGAAGTGATGCTTAAGGTCAATGTGCTTAGTTCTCCCATGTTGAACTGGATTCTTTGAGATGTTGATCGCGCTCATGTTGTCACATAGTATAGTGAGGACTTCTTGATCAATTCCATAGTCGAGCATCATTTGCTTCATCCATAGCAATTGTGCACAGCAACTTCCAGCTGCAATGTATTCAGCTTTGGCAGTTGATAGGGAGATGGAACTTTGTTTCTTGCTATACCAACTAACTAGGTTGGTTCCAATGTAAAAGCATCCTCCGGTTGTGCTTTTTCGATCATCCGCATCACCTGCCCAATCTGCATCACTATAACCAAGTGGTGAAAGATTAGATTCTTTAGAATACCATATACCAAGATCACTCGTCCCTAAAACATATTTGATCACTCGTTTGGCAGCTTTCAGGTGTGACTCCTTGGGATCGGCTTGATAGCGAGCACACACTCCTACTGCATAGCTTATGTCAGGTCGACTTGCAGCTAGGTATAGAAGGCTTCCAATGATGCTTCGATAGAGTTTCTGATCAACACTTTGACCACTGGGATCTTTGCTCATTTTATCATTCGTCCCTACAGGCGTTCGGACAGGTTTGCTGGACTCCATGCCAAACTTCTTAACAATGTTTCAGGGCATATTTTGTTTGGCTTAGAAATATTCCATCTTTCTTCTGAGCAACCTACAAGCCAAGGAAATAAGTTAGTTCTCCTACCATGCTCATTTCGAATTCCTTACCCATTATTTCGATGAATTGGTCTTTGAGCACATGGTGAGTTGATCCAAAAACAATGTCATCGACGTAGACTTGAGCAATGAGGATTCCTTTGTTTTCTCTTTTGATAAAGAGAGTTCTGTCCAAGCTTCCTCTTTCGAATCCATGTTCAAGCAGGTACTTGGAAAGCCTTTCGTACCAAGCCATAGGAGCTTGTTTCAGTCCATAGAGTGCCTTGTTGAGCGTGTAGACATGTTGAGGATGATGGGGGTCTTCAAATCCTTTAGGCTGTTCTACGTACACTTCCTCATTCAGCCAACCATTTAGGAAGGCACTTTTGACATCCATTTGATAAAGCTTGAATCCTAGCGAGCATGCGATCGACAGTAGGAGTCGGACTGCTTCAAGTCTTGCTACAGGCGCAAATGTTTCACTGAAGTCGACACCTTCGACCTGGGTGTAACCCTGAGCAACTAACCGAGCTTTGTTCCTTGTAATATTCCCTTTTTCATCACTTTTGTTGCGAGAGATCCACTTGGTTCCGATTATGTTCTTGTCTTGAGGTCTTTCAACCAGGGTCCAGACTTCATTTCTTTCAAACTAGAGGAGTTCATCCTGCATGGCATTTATCCAGTGTTCATCTTGAAGAGCTTCTTCAACTCTGGAGGGTTCGATCTTTGAAGTATAGCAGTGCAAGCCAGCTAGCTCTTTAAAGTCGATCTTCTTCCCTCGAGTCTTTCTCCTTTCATTTACATCACCAATAATGTCTTCAGGGTCATGATGCTTGTGAATGCGTCCATTTAGGTCCTTTTGAGGTTCTGCTTCTCGTGACAAGGTGTCCATGATTGGCGTTTGGACTCTTTTGGTGGACTGGTCATCAGACGTGGGTGGAGCTGCACTGTTTTGATCATCCTGACCACTGGGAGTTTCATCATCATGAGGTGGAACATCCTCTTTGCTGGTCACATCTTCTATGGTCACATTTGTGGACTCCAGTACTTTCCTTGTCTTAGGAAGATATACTCTATATGCACGACTTGTGGTAGAGTATCCCACAAATATTCCTTCATTGCTTTTTTCTTGAAACTTCCCAACATGTTCCCTGTCATTTAGAACAAAACACTTGCTACCAAAAATATGAAAATAAGTAATTGAGGTCTTTTTACCATTCCAAATCTCATATGGAGTCATAAGAGAGTTTGGCCTTAAGTAGACTCGGTTTATGGTGTAGCATGCTGTGTTCACGGCTTCGGCCCAAAGAAATTCAGCCACTTTCTTTGAGTTGAGCATCACCCTAGACATTTCTTGTCGGGTTCGATTTCTTCTTTCGACTACTCCGTTTTGTTGAGGTGTTTTTGGTGCCGAATATTCATGCTTAATCCCATGTGTTGCACAATATTCCTCAAAGAATTGATTTTCGAACTCTCGTCCATGATCACTTCGAATACGTTTTACCTTGGTGTCATTTTCGGTCATGAGTCGATTGCACAGCTTCTCGAAAGCTTTGAATGTGTCGCCTTTTTCCCTGAGAAAATCTATCCAAGTGTACCTGGAGTAATCATCAATACATACAAAAATATATTTTTTACCTCCCAAACTTTCAACTTCTATTGGACCAATAAGACCCATGTGCAGTAGGTCAAGACACTTGGTTGATCCAGGGAGTTCCGACAGTTTGTGTGAATTCCTGTGCTGTTTATTCTTGGCACATTCGTTGCAGAGAACTGCATTTGATTTTTTGAATTGAGGAAGACCTTTGACTGCCCCGGTTCTGCTGAGTTTGATAAGATCTTTAAAGTTGAGATGTCCAAGCTTTTCATGCCACAGTGTGATGTGATCCTTTTCTGCAGCTGCACCAAAATTGCAAGTATGAACAAGATGATAGCAATTATTCTTTGAGCGCAAACCTCTCATAATGCATTCTTGATCTTGATTGAGCACTTGACAATCTTTCTTGGTAAACTGCACCACAAGGTCCTCATCACACAACTGACTTATGCTTATCAAGTTAGCTTGGAGTCCATCGACAAGGAAAACAGGAGACAGTTCCTTCGAGCCATTGTTCTCAATGGTCCCTTGTCCAACTAGGGCACCCCTTTTTCCATCTCCAAATACAACGAATCCCCCATCAATCTCTTTATAGTGTTTGAGCAGACTCCTTTCACCTGTCATGTGTTTGGAACATCCACTGTCGAAGTACCATACTTTGTCCGCAACATTCTTCTTTTGTGAAAGAAAGGCAACTTGACATTTGTTCTGAATTTTAGGAACCCATTCGCACTTGATGGAGATCAGCTTCATCTGGATTTTGTCATTTGGCCAGATGATAGGTTTCCCTGTTTGTAGATCTCTTACCAAAATCCCACAGTTCTTGGTTTTGTGGCCTTCAAGCTTGCAATAATCGCATCTGAGTGGGATTGGAGGTGGTGGTCTTCTTGTCCATTTGTTTCTTCCTTCAGGATGGAATGATTTCTTGATAGTTCGGGGTTCACTTAGCATTCCTCCGGACACAAACTTGCTTTTCTTTTCTCCTCTTGAAGTTGAGGCTTGATATCCCAAGCCTTGTTTGTTGTTGCTCGGCCTTCCCATAGCAATTACATCATCTAACTTGGCTTTTCCTTTGTTTAGAGCCGCCAGAGTACTTTCTGCTTTGGCCAGTTTGTCTTGAACTTCGGTGAGTTCTGTGTGAAGAGCGTCTTTCTTTCCAAGCATACTATAGTACCATAGTTTATAGTCAACTTTTTCAACCTCCAGTTCCTTGTTTTCTTTCTGAAGCTCAGCATTTTTCTCACGTAGTTCGTTCACCAGTTCAGACAGCTCTGTGGATGCCTTTTCAAGTTCCTGATTTCTGCTTGTGAGACTCTGGAGTTGTTCCTTTAGGTTTCCACTCTCAACATGTAATTCTACTGATTCAGTAATGGATATTTCCAGTTTCTCGAAAGTTTCTTCATAGAGATCATTAAGTTTACTGATGCTTTCATCTTGGTCCCTAGCAAAAGAGTGAACCATGTTAGAGGAAACCATATTGACTGAGTTGGTACCCATACCTGTCTCGGGTTCATCATCACTGTCCGAATCCCATGTGCCGACGAAGGCTACTCCATAGTTTACACCATGTTCATTAGACTCCTTCTCATCTTCAGAGTCACTGAATGTTACTTGATAGGATTTGCTGGACTCCTTTGGTCTGAGATTGGCACAGTCTTTTTTTATATGGCCTCTTCCCCCACATTCAAAGCAGATGATCTCCTTGTCGTCTTCAATCTTTGAAGATTTAGGTTTATTTTTGTCGAATGACTTCGAACCTTTCTGAGTGGATTTTGAGTTTGATGTCCCGGCATCCCTTTTCATGGATGAGTTGAACCTAGATCTTCTGTTCTTGATGATCTGGTTTAGTCTTTTGGACAGCATGGCCAATTCTTCTTCGTCACTAAAGTCATCATGATCTTCCATGGAGGAGTCATCCACATCCTTGGTCACGGATTTGAATGCCACTGGTTTACTTTTGGTCCTGGGACAGTGATCCATTTCCCATGATTGTAGGATTCCCATTAGTTCATCAACCTGCAATTTATCAAAGTCTTTGTATAGTTCAAGTGCGGCGACCTTTGCATTGAACCTTTCCGGAAGCGTCCCTATGATTTTTCCTACAATGTCCTGTTGAGAATACACTTTGCCAAGCTGAAGAGCTTGGTTGGTTAGATCACGAATGCGACCAATATATTGGCCGACTGACTCATTATCATCCATAGAGATCTTATGAAATTGTGCATCGAGAGTAATGATTTTAGATTTCTTTACCGGAGCCATACCGTCGTAGGTATTGGCTAAAGTAGTCCAGACATCGTATGCGACCTTACATCCAGCGATGAGTCTGTATTGATCCTTTGTGAGAGCATTGTGAATTGCATTCAGGGCTTTGGAGTTCTTTGAAGCGGCAAGCTTCTCGGCAGCAGTCCATTCACTCCTTGGTTTGAAGGTTTTCACACCGTCTTCTTCTTTTACTGGAGGATGGTATTGGTTTTCTACTGCATCCCAAGCCCCTTCATCCAGAGCAATGAGAAAAGCCTTCATTTGATCTTTCCAGTATGCATAGTTTGATCCATCGAGCAATGGAGGTCTGGTTACAGATCCGCCTTGGTTTTCCATGCTTTTTGTCTGGATCTCGCTTTCCAGAGCGTGTGGCTCTGATACCAATTGTTAGGTCCGTTTGCGTGGATAACCAATTAAGTAGTCCTGAAAACTAGTTCAAGCACATTTCGTGGACACGTTAAACAATTTAAGAAATTAAGCAGCGGAAAGTAAATAAACTGTGAAAATAAAGAACTCAAGGTTTGTTGACCCAGTTCGGCACAAGCCTACATCTGGGGGATACCAATCCATGAGATTCACTAATTGTTTTGGTTTGATCCTCGATCTAAACAATAGTGAATTGTTTCGCCCAACTCCAATCGCCAAGCGGACTGAATTGTCAAACCAAGACACTCCCCCTGTCTTGGTGAAGATCTCCTCGACCTTGCTTCAATCCCTTGAAGGCTCCTCCCTCAAGTTTGCCCTTGGTCGAAACCTGTTGGCGACTCTCCTTGATCTTTTCAGTTAAGCTCTTGAGTTTGACGACTCCTTGAAAGCCTTGATTGAATCCGTCTACTTCAATCAAGCACACAGTAGCACTCTATCGATCAATCCACCCAAGGAAGTGTTGATCGGATTTCTTCCTTCGAAATGATAACTCGCGAACACGGAAGGAATATGATTCTCTCTTCACAAAGTACTCTCAATTACTCAAGTGTGTAAGTCGATTCATTCAGCGTGCGGATCCATTCCTTGGCCACCCTATTTGAAGAGAATCACCTTGTCTCTATTCTAAGGTAGAAGATCTTCTTTCCATAAATGCGCGGATCCTTAGAATAGAGTTGCCCGAATTAAGAGATTGTAGTTTCCATACTTCGTGTGCAAGATCCGGGCAGAAGATCAGCTAGCCGTTGGAGAATCTTCATGAGTATATTCGCCAGCTCTTCTTCCTTTGCTTAGTTTGTCTGCTGTTGACGAGGTTGGTCCAACAAAGTAGTTCAGACATCGGTTGTGAACACATTTGCTCAAAACTGGTTCCTAACATATGTTATTTTCTTTTTAAAAAAAATGCCAGAATGGGATTATAAATTGGTGATAATGAAATATGTCTGATAGACAGTGCTTCTACGCACACGATATTGAATGATAAGCAATATTTTTCATACTTGAAAATGGGAGATAGAAATATCAACACTATAAGTGGAAGTGCAAATATAATAGAGGGCTCTGGCATAGCCAACCTTCAGCTCCCTAAGGGGACAAAATTGATTGTGAAAGATGCACTCTTATCTCCCAAGTCTCGAAGAAATTTGTTGAGTTTTAAAGATATTCGAGAAAATGGATATCATATCGAGACTTTGACAGCAAAAGGTAATGAATACCTGCTGATTATAAATACCATTTCTGGTATAAAACAAGTGTTGGAAAAATTGCCAAGTTTATCCTCTGGAATATATTATACAAGGATAAACACTGTTGAAAATTATCACCTGGCAGACCATAGGTCTATTGTTCCCAATGAATATATGATTTGGCATGATCGCCTAGGTCATCCTGGATGTACAATGATGAGGCGGATCCTTACAAATTCCCATGGCCATTCATTAAAGGGACAAAAAATACAGCATCACAATGATTATATATGTGTTGCTTGCTCCCAAGGGAAAATGATTATAAAACATTCACCAGAAAAGGTGGGAACTGAATCCCCTAGTTTTCTTGAAAGAATTCAGGGTGATATATGTGGACCTATAGATCCACCGTGTGGGCCATTCAGATACTTTATGGTGTTGCTTGATGCTTCAACCAGATGGTCTCACGTGACATTATTGTTTTCACGCAACCATGTGTTTGCGGAATTGCTAGCTCAAATCATAAGATTACGAGCACAGTTCCCTGATTATGCAATTAAAAGTATCCGTTTGGATAATGCTGGTGAATATTCATCCCGGATATTTGATGAATATTGTATGTCGATAGGTATAGCCATCGAGCATCCTGTAGCCCATGTGCATACACAAAATGGACTAGCTGAATCATTTATTAAACGATTGCAGTTGATCGCTAGACCATCATTATTGAAATCCGGGTTGCCAGTTTCAGCTTGGGGATATGCTATAATGCATGCAGCAATGTTGGTGCGATTAAGACCGACAAGTTATCATAGATACTCCCCATTACAAATAACATTTGGGCATGAACCCAATGTATCCCATTTGAGAATATTTGGTTGCGCGGTATATGTCCCAATAGCACCACCCCAACGCACCAAAATGGGACCCCAACGAAGATTGGGAATATATGTCGGATATGAATCACCCTCGATAATACGTTATCTTGAACCATTAACAGGGGATTCATTTACAGCAAGATATGCTGATTGTCATTTTGATGAATTATATTTCCCGACATTAGGGGGAGAAAATGATCAACCGAAAAAGAATATAAATTGGAAAATCCCGTTGGATTTCCTTGATCCTCGTTTAAAAGACTGTGAAATTGAAGTACAAAGAATTGTACAGTTGCAACAAATTGCAAACGAACTGCCCGATGCTTTATGTGACTCTAAAAGGGTTACCAAATCTCATATACCGGCATCAAATGTTCAAGTCAAAATTGATGTTCCAAAGGAACACATTATCAGTGCTAAAGATGAGTCTGATGCACGTTTAAAGCGTGGTAGACTTCTCGGTTCCAAAGATAAAAATCCTCAAAAGAAAAGAGAATTGAATAATGATGTTGATAAGATACATAGTATCAGAAGTGACAAAACTGAGCCCTGCGGGGACTTGACTCTTGAAGAGCAAAATCATCAAAATGATGAAATATCTATAAATTTTGTCACAAATAGAAATTTCTGGAATCGAGAAGAAACATCTATTGATATTGCATTTTCATATAATGTAGCACTTGAAATTATGAATGATGATGAGGATTTTGAACCAAATTCAGGTTACGAATGTCGGAAAAGGCATGATTGGCTCAAATGGAAAGATGCAATCCAATCAGAATTGGATTCCCTAGCTAAAAGAAATATGTTTGGACCGATTGTCAAAATACCTGAAAATATAAAGCTAGTTGGATATAGATGGGTTTTTGTACGAAAAAAGAAATAATGAAAATGAAGTTGTAAGATACAAAGCGAGATTAGTCGCCCAAGGCTTCTCACAGAGACCGGGTTTTGACTATGATGAAACTTATTCCCCAGTAATGGATGTATTCCATCAAATTACAAAGATCCTTATATGGGCTTAAACAATCTGGGAGAATGTGGTATAACCGATTAAGCGAATGCTTACTTCAAAAGGGTTATATAAATGATCCAATATGCCCATGCATTTTTATAAAGAAAAATGGGTCAAGATTCGTTATCATTGCAGTATATGTTGATGATATCAATCTAGTTGGATCTCCTGAAGAGATTCAAATTGCTGTTGAATATCTCAAAAGAGAATTCGAAATCAAAGATTTCGAGAAAACAAGAAAGTGTCTTAGTTTACAAATTGAATATTTGGAGAATGGGATTCTTATCCATCAAAAGGCTTATACCCAAAAGGTCTTAAAACGATTTTACATGGACAAAGCGCATCCATTAAGTAGTCCAATGGTCGTAAGGTCACTTGATCCTAAAAGAGATCCATTTAGACCAAAAGAGGAGAATGAAGAAATACTTGGGCCACAGGTCCCATATTTGAGTACTATTGGAGCACTAATGTATCTCGCAAACTGCACTAGACCAGATATATCATTTGCAGTGAATTTATTAGCGAGATTTAGTTCATCTCCTACTGAACGACATTGGAAAGGAATAAAACATTTATTCCGCTATCTCCAAGGGACGATTGACATGGGTCTATTTTATTCATACAATTCTCGACATGAATTAATCGGCTATGCCGATGCTGGGTACTTATCAGACCCACATAAAGCTAAGTCACAGACTGGCTATTTAATTACATGTGGTGGTACTACAATATCGTGGAGACCAACGAAACAAACATTGACAGCCACCTCATCAAATCATGCTGAAATCATAGCAATGCATGAAGCTAGTCGAGAGTGTGTTTGGATTAGATCCATGACCAACTATATAGAAACAAATTGTGGTTTATCGTCCGAAAATAAAAACCCTCCAATTATTTTATATGAAGATAATGCGGCTTGTATAGCGCAATTGAAAGTGGGTTATATAAAAGGAGATAGAACAAAACATATTTCACCAAAATTATTTTTTACTCATGATTTGCAGAAAAATGGTGAAACAGATGTGCAGCAAATCCGTTCAGCTGATAATCTTGCAGATTTGTTTACCAAGGCACTACCAACAGCAACATTCAAGAAGTTGGTGAAAAGTATCGGGATGCGCCAACTAAAGAATCTCAACTGATGCATTGATCAGAGGGAGAATTAAATATAAAGAATCATGTACTCTTTTTCCTAACTTGGATTTTTTCCCATAGGGTTTTTCCAAGTAAGGTTTTAACGAGGCATATTCTTTGTATTGAAGACATCCAAGAGGGAGTGTTGCAGGTTCATGCACCTACAAGTGCATGTATGTGGATGTCAAGTACTACACTCAAGTGCTACGTAGTTGAATTACAAATTGTAGCTTATCTCATAATTGTAGGCGGTTGCTTTGCCTATATATACCTATGTATTGTAAACAACTATATAGATCAAATAATTCAATCTCCCCGTCTCCTATCTATCTCTTTACATTTCCTCACTTTCGGTTTACTACCTCCTATTTACTTTATGTAATTTCTCTCTTTCATAGTTATTGTAATTTACTACCTCAAATATATAGCAACGTATACTCTCACAGTTCATACATATACTATATCACAACAGGTATGCATTTATAACATAAATTACATAAAAATTTCAAAAATCGGAAATAATAATAAAAAAATCATATAACAACAAGATACGGCAGGCTTTTGAAGTGGATGTATCCAACCAGTTTTCCCAGGGGCAAAACCATGTATAGAAGCTAGTCCTTGGAAACTCCCATGTGGACCAGATATCTGAACTGGCTAATTCCAAGGTCATGAATGAGGACTAGTCCTCCGAATTTATTTTGAGGGGGGTGTTCAACCATAAGTCCTTGGAATCCCCTAACTATTAGAAAAATTGCGGATTCGGTCTCTAAAACTGTGGTAACTAATAAATTTGAGTCATTAAAATTATGGTAGTTAACGAATTTCGGTTGGTAACCTCTTTAACAGAATTTTACCAAAAAATTTTCGGTTTCTGAAATAGAATATTCTTGTAGTGCCTGGATTCCTCATCCCAATTGTCGTCCTCAATTTTTTCATTGAAAACTTACCAGCGAGGGGACCGCTCCAAGGACTCGAGGAGCAAGTACTTGTCCAAGGAATTCCAAGGATTTGTCCTCCAAATCTAGTGTTTTTCTATGGTGCAAATAACTCACAACAACCAACTACATTAATAAAATTATTTTAAAAACAAACATTTAAGTTCACAAAAAAAAAAGAAAAAAAAAACACTAACATTTTTAACAAAGTTCAAGTTACAACAACATTCAAACAAACAACACGAAACAACAAATTACATTAATAAAATAGTTCCAAACAAACATTTAAGTTAAGTAACAAAAATAATTAACAATGTCTAGGGTTTTACAATTTTTTATGCATTTATATTTAAAAAAATATTATATATGTATAAATAAATTCATATAATAAATCCTGAATATTTTTTGGCATGTGCAGACTGTATTAGCCTTATTGAATCTTATATTTTTATCTTAAATCTTATTAAAAAATACAAACTCAAGGTTACATCTGTAAATCATTATAAAACATATCTACGGTTATTATCACGACACATCATAAACGCCACATCATCCTCTTAAAAATACTAGATGCTGACATGTGGCATCTATTTATCTAATAAATTTTGAATTAAATTTAATCTATTTTAAATCTTCTTTAAAATATCTTTCTAAGATTTCCTCTAATTTAGAAAATAAATATATTAATAGAAAAAAATCTTGAGAAAATCTTTCTGTGTATTTTAAAAAGATATAAATTCAAAACAAATTAAATTATACTATTATATTTTATATTTTGTAAATATATTATTAAAATTATATATTATAAATACTTTAACTTTATATAATACTCCCTCCGTCCCATTTAAGATGTCTTGTTTGATTTCTGCACACAATCCAATGCACTTTTTAAATCGATCATATCTCAAAATATATATAAGTAAAATTATGTGAAATATATATTCTAAAACTACACGATTAGACGAATCTAAGAAGACCGAACTCGACTATTTTTTTTCAAATATTTACTTGCAATAATATTGGGTCAAAGTTAAACAATGAACAGTGTCAGAAAGTCAAACAGGACATCTGAAGTGGGACGGAGGGAGTATTATTTAATATATTTTATTATAATCTATATCTATATAATAAATCTTGAATTAAATTTAATCTATTTTAAATCTTTATAAAAAAAAGGAATCTAAGATTCATCTGTAAATTAATATTATTATATCTAGGATTCTCATATTGACACCAAATAAAGGTCATATCAGTATCTAGATAATCAACATATTATTTAGAAAATAAATCTATATTAATATAAAAATATTTTGATAAAATCGTTTTATGTTTATTAAAAAGATATAAATTATAAATAAATTCAATTATACTATTATATTTTATATTTTATAAAAATTCAATTAAAGTTATATATTACAAATTCTTTAAAATTATATGTGATTTTATGAAATACTCCATCCGACCTACTAATTCTGTGTCACTTTCCTTTTTAGTCTGTTCCGCTACAATTGTTACATTTCTCCTTTTAAAAAATTTCTACTCCATAATTATCAACTAAAACATCACATCAACTAATTACTCCATTTTAACACAATAACGCCTTATATCTAAAATACCGTGCCCAAAAGTTTTGGGACCGAGGGAGTATTCTAATATTATTAAATAAATAGTATTATAATTATATTAAACATTGAACCTAAAATATTAACATTGATCAATATAATAAGCTAAATAGTATAGTTAAAAATATATTCTTTTTGATATTCTTACATATATAATTAAAAACTATATACTGCAATTTATCCAATGGTATATATAATATTACTAAATGAATATTGATTTTATTAAAAATATTATTCATAATAATAAAGTTTATAGGAGTATAATATAATGCGTAGTAAAATATATATTTTTTTAAAAAAAAATTAGGGCCAAAATAAAAAATTTAAAATGTTGATGGGTGTTAAATTGATATCTCCAAGGGGAATGAGAAAATTGATTGTTTATTCTAATATTATAAGTACTAATTTGAACTTTGAATTTTGAACTTTGGATATTGATAATTTTGATAAGTTGTAGTAGGTTAGTTATTCCGCATTCGCGAAATATCTATATAATAAATCCTGAATATATAATAAATTCTGAATTTTTTTTGTATATACTGACTATATTGTCTTTTTTAGTTGTAGTTAGTAATAATAATTTTCTTATGATATTATATTCAAAAAATTATTTCTAAGGTAAATGTAATTCTATATTGTCTCATCACTTTTTTTCTACGACACTACTTTTCCAATGTTTAATTGATTGCTTAAATGAAAATTTAATTGGATAACACGAGGGTAATAGTAACAGCCTTAAAAAAAGTTCAGTTGTGTACGTGTTGACTTCATTTGTGTTGTACTGCCAAAAACATTTTTATTGAATGTTTATTATGTATAGAGATTATTTTTGCATCTTTTAATTTGCACAAATGCAAGAGAAATATAACGTTTTGATGGTTAATTTTTTTCAAAAAAAACAAATAGCAGGTGTGGAGTTGTTGGAAAATAAGGTTTGGGCCATGTTTCTGTCGTTTATGGGGAAAAAATAAGAAACTACACAGTTGTGTGATTTAGTTAGTGAATGTTATTTCTAAAATGCTAGAACACATGATATTTATTTATTTTATGGATTTTTGAAGGAAACATTCAACTGCATAATTGAAAAAAAGTTACTGAATATTAGTGTTTTATTTACTTCCAGTTGCGTAATTTACTACCGGATAATAGCAATATAAGCAAGATGCATTGACTCCAGATTAAAATATTAGTGCATATAAATACTTATCTAGGGGTGGGTCGGTACGGTATACCGAAAAAATTTCGCCGTACCGTATACCTTACCGAACTTTACGGTATGAAAAATTTCATACCGTTGCCATACCGAACCTTTCGGTATGAAATATTTCCATACCGTTGCCATACCGATATTTCGGTAAGTTCGGTATATACTGCTATACCGAACATTCGGTACATACCGGCATACCGGTATCGCGGTATATACCGACATACCGAACATTTATTACATACCGACATATCGGTATTGCGGTATATACCGACATATCGGTATTGCGGTATATACCGACATACCGAACTTTAGCTACATACCAGCATACCGGTATTACGGTATATAACGGTATCCCAGTATATTCCGACATACCGAACAATCGGTATATACCGATATACCGATACCGCGGTATATACCGAAGTTCGGTACGGTAACGGTATACCGCGGTATCAAAAAATTTATACCGTTACCGTACCAAAATCTTACGGTATGGTATCATACCGAACCGAAAATTATGGAATACCGAAAATTTCGGTATTCTCGATATTTTTTCGGTATGTGCGGTATGCGGTATATTCGGTATTTTTCCCCAGCCTTATACTTATCACTGATGAATGTTCATCTATGCTCCACTGACTTTAACTTCAATAGTAATACTAAACACATGTTTTCTCAAATTTACACCATTGGGTTAGATCATAAATTCTGCCACTAAATTTTATAAATCCAATAGTCTCCGTAACCATGAATTTTAAGTCTCATGCTTCCTTTGTTTTGTTTTGTTTTTTTTTTTTCACTTCGAAACATGCAGTGAATTTATGTTACCATTATTTCTTTTGATGCTTTGAAAATAAATACTTATGAACATAATCCTAAATTTTATATTTTTAAGTTTATCAAAAGGTCAACAAATATCGATTTTACGTGTCATATGTTGATCATTGCCAAAAAAAGAAGAAGTGAAGACCTAAAATGTTAATTATATGATTGTCCAATAGAGTTTTTCTTTGCACTGAAACATGCATAGCATTAAAAATATGTATTATACTTATAATAATGTGCCAAAAATGAATTGGACGATATATTACCAAGAAAAACAGAAAGTCAGATGATCATTCTATAATAGTTGAATAGATTGCTAATGTGATTTAAAATATAAGTATAAAAAAGTGGTTAGTGCTTTACCGAAATAACTGATTATAATAATTAGCGCAATAATCAATAAAATTATATCCAATAGTCTTATATTCAATGATTAATAACTCATTTTTGGATTCATTCTCCAGTATTAAATCATTATTCAAATTTAAGAGAAATGACGAATATAGTGAAGTATGATAGTTTGAATTCACTCCATAAAACAAATATTTGGAGAATTATTGTAAGAGTGATTCATTTACGGGACAATTACAATATATTATGAAATAAAGAATTGAAAATCATAGGGTATTATTATTGGATATCAATGTGACAATATAATAATTTCCTACATAATCACATCCACATAAGTAGGTTTTATATTACAATATTGACGTAATGATTAATATAACAGTATGATCAGATGCATTCCTTTATAAAGCGAAATCATATGCACGCCTTTGTGACTCTTTTGAAGAAGGAAAAATTTACTCTATCAAAAATTCAATAATCAAATCATACTTCAAGAAATTTCTGAAGTGCACAAAGTTTGACAACTAAAAATATTGATGACAAATTATACTAAAGTAGCACCAATTGCAGATGACTGAACTATGGTAAAGATAAATATGCAAGACCGAATCAAATTTTATGACCTACGTTATATCCAAGAACTGATTGCAGCCCGATGACAACCATCTGATTGCCTGATTGGTATATGAACTAAAATTTTTATAGTTATGAGAGTTATATTTCTATTTATCGTTAAATTTTAAAATACATACTAATAATAATAACTTAAAACATTATAGTAAACACTAATTCCTATAATCGCTACCAAAATTTTTTCATAATCTCCATAATATTTTTGAAACTTAACTCATAATCAAAAAGTAATTATAATTAAAATTTATTAATTATAAAATTAAAAATTAGTCCATAAAAACTAATCAAAACAAAAATTTAAAATTCATTTATAAGATTTAATGAATGAAAAGATGACAAAAAAGTTTTTTTTTTGGTGAACAATGCCATGAAGGCGGCTAAAAAGAAAAAAAGAAAAAACGAACAAAACTAAACTAGAAGAACATCACCAACGCCCGAAACCTCTCTACTCAACCAGCTAGGCCCGAAGTGCACCATTGCCATCTCTATCCTCATGCAACAGTGTGATAACTGGATCCGGTGGAAAAGCCCACGTGGTAAAGAACAACTCCTCCTGACTAGCCATCTTCGCTAGTGCATCCGCTACCCGATTACCTTCCCTATATGTATGTCGAATCTCACACCTCACAAAGACCTTCATTTTCGCCCGGATACCCTTAATCAAAGGCCACAGCCTATGCCTCGGCGTGTGGAGACGCTTAATCAACCGAAAAGCTTCTAATGAGTCTGTATAGCTAGTCACCTTGGTCTCATGCAAACCCTCGGCCATTTCCAACCCCTTCCAGATGCCAACTAGTTCTAACTCAAGAATACTCCGCTCCCCCAGGGAACTGCCCACTTCCGCACACCAGTCCCCATCCGGCTTCTGGCACACCGCCGCATACCCGCCTCTCCCGGACTCCTTGCACAAGCTACCATCCGAATGCACCACCACTCCCTCTATAACACCCTCCTGCCACCACAACACCCTACCAATCGGCCTGCGCCCCTTGCTGCCAGCAGCGGCTCTAGCCAACGTCGCCTGCAACCCTTGTATCACCCGGAGCATCCGGCTAGGAGAGCTCTCTTTGCCCTTAAAGACCCTCCCATTCCGTTCCAGCCACATCAACCAAACTCTAGCCACAAAGAGATGGTGACATCTCTTCACCATAAACTGTAGCCAGTGTCTCACCTCTCCCGATCCCAAGTCCGGAATGCAAGCCACCTCGCGCACCCCCAACGCCTTCCAAATCCTACTCGCCCACTGACAGGTAAAAATGGCATGCGCCCAATCCTCCACCTTATTGCCATAAATGGTGCATAATGGCGAATACACCACATTCCTATGATATCTCACCTCGTTTGTGGCCAACGACTCATGAGCCATGAGCCACAGAAGCATGCCAACCTTCTCCGGAATATACTTGCTTCAGATCCAATCCCAACCATTAGTTTCATCCGACTGCTCCCTGATCCAATTGTAGGCCGACCTAACGCTAAATTCTCCCGTAGCCTCCAGTCGCCAATGTAGCACATCGCCAGTTCCCTCCACCAAAACCGGACAAGGAGACGCCGCTATCGCAGCCTTCATATCCGCTGGACCCAGGTATAGAGACCATCAAGCATCCACTTGCCATTAGCCACCACATCCTTTATGGTTAAACCCAAGTCGTTCCAATGAACAAACGGCATAAGGGGAGCCAAACAAGAACCCCTCCACCAAGGTGAATACCACAGATAACTGTGCCCATTACCAATCCGGACACCAAAAGCCGGCCTGTATACCTCCGTCAACTTCACCAAATTCCTCCACATACGAGTGGCCGTCCCCTGACTGCATGGGAACAAGCCATCCCCACACCCGTACGGCTCCCGCATCTAACGAACCCACAATTTGTCCGGATTAAGCATAAAGTCCCCTAGCTGCTTCCCCATGAGAGCCATATTCATGTGCCGGGCTTGTCGCAATCCCAACCCGCCATCCTTTCTCGGCCGAGTGATCTTCTCCCAAGCTACTAAATGCAAGCCCTTCCCCTCCGAGCCCTTCCAAATCCATCTTTTAATTTTTTGATCAATCTTATTACACACCGTGATAGGAAAGAAATGTACTTGCATGGCATACGTAGGAATCATAGCCAAGACCGACCTTGCCATGGTAACACGTGCAACTCTATTAAGGAGCGAACCAGCCCATCCTGACAGTCGATTATCAATCCGTTGTACTACTGCCTCGAAGTGCGACGTCTTGAGTCTTCCCCGGACGATAGGAAACCCCAAGTACTTACCCAATGACTCGGCAATACCAACTCCCAGATGCTGTGTAACCCATCCTTGTTCCTCGTCCGACGCCCCCAGCGCAACTAGAGCCGACGACTTATCACCATTCATTCTGAGTCTAGCTTCCTTCCCAAATCTCGTCATCACCCTTCCCATACAAATAATACTACTCTCTACCAGCTCCGAGCATAAAATAAGGTCATCCGCATACATAATATGCGAGATGGCCACCCCCTCTCTACTGCTGCGAATTGGCTTCCACAAGCCCCTGTCCACCTCCTCCAAAATTAGACGCGACAACTTCTCCATGATGATGACAAATAAATATGGCGACAACGGGTCCCCTTTCCGTAAACCCCATCCAGCATGTATAGTGGCCAGGGGCGAACCGTTCCAAAGGATCGAGAACGACGACATGCGCACACAAGTCATAATGAGCTCTATCAAATTCATAGGCAACTCCATCTCACGCAGACATCTTTCCAAAAAATCCCAGTCAACCGAATCATACCTTAGCCAAATCGACCTTTAACATAGTCCCCTTATGTCTAGTCCGCCTCCTTTCCAGCGAGTGAGCTAGCTCTTGCACCAAAATTCCATTATCCCGAGTACCCTGGCCTGGTAAAAACGCCGACTGAAAGGGCCCTATGTAATCACATAAGATCGGCCTCAGTCGATTGGTGATAACCTTTGTGATGAATTTAAAGGCTACATTACACAATGTAAGGGGTCTGAACTGGGCAATCGTCTGTGGAATGTCAACCTTAGGTAGTAATACCAGGAAAGCATGAGCCAAATTAGACGGTATCTTTCTTGTGGCAAAAGCTGTCGCCACCATTTCATACACCCTCTCGCCTAATATGTCCCAATATAGCCTGTAGAACTCGGCCGGAAACCCATCCGGCCCAGGTGCCGCATAAGGTTTCATTTGCCTCATTGCTAAGTCCACTTCCTCTCTATCCACCACGGCATCTAAGCCAACTTTAGACGCCATCCCTACCGCTGGCAGCGCCGGTAGGGGCTTATTAATGTGATCTCGCGGCCGACCTTCGAAAAGCTTAGCATAGTATTGATGTGCATGACTCTGCAAGGCACTTTGATCCATAGAACAACTCCCATCTTCCAACTGCAGCCCGTAAATCCGATTCCGTTTCCTATGAACTTTCGTCCTTGCATGGAAATAAGCCGTATTGCGATCTCCCAGTGTAATCCATTTATCGCGGGCTTTTTGAAACCAAAACTTTTCCTCTTGGATAAGCACCTCATCGAGCTCCCCTTTCAGCTCCTTTTCCAACCGGAATAACCAGGCCGAATCCCACGACTCCAAATGCTTTTCAATACCCCTGATCCTCATCTCCAGGCGTTTTTTTCTATCAATAATATTTCCAAAGGTAGCAGTATTAAACTCACCTCACTTCGGCTCATAGCCTCCAAAAAAGAGGGCAGATTCGCCCCCAAGCACTCATCGTGACACTTCTTTACCACCTTAGGATACTCTCCATGGTGCGCCCAAGCCGCTTCCCACCTAAACGGCCTTGGACGTCAGCTGTCAAGGGGGTCACTACATAGAAGCAATAGTGGACAGTGGTCGGAGCCTAGCCGAGCAAGGTGTTGGATCCAGGCCTCGCTGAATATCTCTTGCCAAGCCATATTAGCTACTCCACGGTCCAACCTTTTCTGAATTCTACCTCCATCACCTGTACTTCTCATCCATGTATGTAACACCCCGGTTTTTGGTCACCCAGGTCGGGATGTCACCGCCACATCTCCCTAGTAAGACACGGTTTCTCCGAGCTTACTAAAGAGATGCAAGGCTAGGTATTGCAGTATTTAAAAACACTTAAATCATTCAAAATAGCCCATACAATATAATTTGAAAATAACAATAGCATAGCGCAGCGGAAATATTTGGTTTAGTACAGTATCGCAGCGGAAAGTATAAAAAGGGCCGACATGGCCAAAACACGGGTTAAACAGGCCCGTTCATAATATAGTCTAAAATACGAATTTAAAAGCAAAATAACATTTCCCAAAATCCCATGCATGAATTGTGCTCACACATGCTCATTCCACATATTCTGTAAGAAAAGGAATAAAAATAGTTTTGGTCAGCAATTTTGCTGAGTAAGTTAACACATGCATGATCGTAGGGTTTAAAAGCCATTAATTTAATAATTTAATAAAAGCATGATAATAACATAATATTTGATTTAATCTAATCAACTATCCACTAGCATAATTTATCTCAGGGCTCTATTTAATAACACATATCGCATGGTTTAAGATAAAAGCCATAATTTAAATAAAGCATTTAAATAATTTAATTGGACAACAACATAATTTAATCTAATTTAATTTAATTTAAAATCCCCATTACATCCCCGATTTGGTATTTCAAAGTTTCACGATAGCATTGCGATGTCAACAAGTTTAGCCGGTAGCCCGGCGGCCGCAACTGTATCAGCCATACCCAGTACCACTCCGGAGCCTCGGGAAACCCATACGGATATTCACGAGAGTGTAGGCTCTATATTTCGCCGTTTAGGCAATCCATATCTCAAGTTTAGCGCGCGGGGTCACCATCGTCCATTAAGGCACGAAGTGAAGCAGTTAGGGGGCACCCTGCAGAGCACTCACCTCTAATTTTAATTTATCAAGTTTGTAAGGGGATTTAGTTTTAAAAATCTGACTTCAATTGTATTTATTTAAAAATAATATCTCAACTCATTTCAACCTTAAAGGTTAACTCCATGTTTCAACAAGATTTCAAGATTTTGTTTCCGGTAAACCACAGTTTACTCCAAAATTCGTCAAAAATCAGATTTAATTCTAAAAATTCCAAAATTTCATATCTGACTCAGCAACGTCAAGATCTACAACTTCCGTGTTTTAACCTTTTCAATCCGAGATACCTAAGTAGGTTAAAATCGCCAATTTTCGCATAAGAACAATTCTGTCCGAGTTTAATGTGTCACAGTTTAAAGATTTCGAATTCTACCATATCAATTCAACTCCAAATTTGATGAAATTTGACAGAGATCATCTTAAGACATTTATCTACAACTTTCATGTTCGGCCAAAGATCTAAAACAGTCTAGATCCTATGTTAAAAATGTGATCAAGATCATTCCTAAGTTCTGTCCAAGATTTCAAGATCTAGATTCAAACAGCTCGGTTCCAGTGGGTTTTCACATATCAAATCAACTCCAAAAATTCTCAAACATTTACAGTAGCTAGATCTAAGTCTTAGGAACGTTTTTCGTGTTTTAAGTTTTTCCGTTTGAGTTCGTTTTAAGGTTCAGAAAAATTCATCAAATCTGTTGCGTCGGTAGAAAGATTAGAATGACAGATTTTCGATTTCTTGATAATCTTTTAGTTTGAATGTTTTAATTCATCCCAAAACCATGTAAGAGTTAACTTACAGAGTTTATGAACGTCCGGGACCGTCTATTCGAAGGCGTGGCTTCCCGTCTACCGTTTCTCCTCTCCGTTCGTCGGGTTCTACGATCTAGATCCAATACGGGGTGTAGAAAGAAAAAGGAGATGATTAGGATTCGTTTTCGAATCGTTTATTGAACAAGGGTTGGATCGAGACTTACCACGACTATGGAGATCCTTGGAAAAATTCGTCCAACAGCGTTCGTCTTGGTTTCGTGCTTCCGACGACTCCGGATTTAGGGTTTCGAATGTATAGAAGGTTGTAGGGTTTTGTAAACTCGTTCGGGGCTCCCAAGGGCTTTATTTATAGATTTCCCAAGCCCTAGGGCGTCCAACATCTGACCTAAAGGTCTTGGGTCGAGAGATGTTCAACCGAAAGTCGAAAAATCCGCGTTCGGGCGAGAGATTCACGTAACGGGCGAATCTGTCGTGTGGCGCGGTCGTGGCGCGCTCTTCCTTGTTTCACCGCGCGGCCACCGCGCGACACTCGCCTGGACTTCGGTCCGGGCGGGTCGTGCGATCCGTCGTGCTTTTCCGCCTCTCTTTCGGGTTTCTATCCCTCTATGCTCCCGAATTCCGATTTCCGGGGTATATTCTGGTTTCTACTTTCTCTCTAAATTTATTCTCGGGTCTAATTGGATGTTTTGGACTCGAATCCTCGAGTTCATTAGTGTCGGGTTTCGGTGTGCAATTTATTTACCTTTTTCCTATTTAATTAAATTCCTTTAATTCCTTTTTAAGTTAAAATCTCATTTCTCATTTCCTTATCTTTATTTATTTATTTATTTGCTGGATTTATTTATTTATTGTATTTATTGTTTATTTATTTAATTATTGTTTTATTTTATGATGGAAAATTCACGGGTATTACAGTCTACCCTCCTTAAGAATCAACTTCGTCCTCAAAGTTGTGGTTCGGCTTTTCTCGTGCTGTTTGTTTTATTATGTTGTGACTGAACTTAGAATTAAAACTTCTAAGCTGCCTACGTACCCGGTAAAGGGATCAAGCCATAACGTAGTTCAACAATTTACAAAAGTGCACAAAAAATAGGTGGTATGACATCCTCTCCCCCTTAAGATTGCAGTTATGTCCCCATAACTGTGTCGGTATCAGTTTGGAACAATGTCGGGTAGCGTTCTCGCATGTCGGATTCTACTTCCCAAGTTGCCGTCTGACTTTCGTGGTTTGACCAAAGGACCTTGATCATTTTGACGGTCTTATTCCTTGTTACTCGTTCCTTAGTGTCGAGAATACGCACTGGGACTTCTTCGTAAGTCAAATCTTCATCGAGCTCAATTATCTCCGGTTGAAGTACATGTGTCGGGTCCGGCACATACTTCTTTAGTTGCGAGACATGGAAGACATTATGAACTCGATCTAAGTGTGGCGGTAAAGCTAATCGGTAGGCTAGAGTTCCGACTCGTTCTAGAATTTCGTAAGGTCCTATGTATCGAGGACTTAACTTCCCTCGTTTGCCAAAGCGCATCACCCCCTTCATGGGTGATATCTTTAGCATGACTCTATCTCCCACTTGAAATTCTAGGTCTCGTCGTCTCACGTCGGCATAACTCTTTTGACGGTCTTGTGCGGCTTTCATCTTCCCTTGAATCACTTTGATTTGTTGAGCCATGTCTTCGATAAGTTGTGGTCCCACTACCACGGACTTATCGTTTTCTTCCCAGCTCAATGGGCTTCGGCACTTTCGTCCATACAACGCCTCGAAAGGTGCCATGCCGATGCTAGCATGGTAGCTATTATTATAGGAAAACTCAATCAAGGGTAAATGAGATTCCCAATTTCCTTTGAATTCCAACACACATGCTCTCAGCATGTCTTCTAGTGTTTGGATTGTTCTCTCGGTTTGACCATCCGTCATCGGGTGGAATGCGGTGCTCATTTTGATTTGAGTACCGAGAGCTTTTTGTAACTCCGTCCAGAAATGAGAGACAAATCTACTGTCTCTATCGGAAATGATATCATGTGGTACTCCATGTCGTCGTACCACATTATCGATGTAGGCTCGGGCCAATTGGTCCATAGTCCACGTGTCTTTCATTGGGATAAATATGGCTGTCTTCGTTAGCCTATCCACAATCACCCAAATCTTGTTCATGCCTTTAGGTGATCGGGGTAATCCCGAGACAAAGTCCATGGAGATGCTATCCCACTTCCAACTTGGAATCTCTAGTGGTTGCATCAATCCTAAGGGTTTATGTCGCACTGCCTTAACCTTTTGGCAGGTGAGACATCTCGCCACGAAGTTCGCCACTTCCTTCTTCATTCCCGGCCACCAATAGATCTTCTTCAGATCTTTGTATAGCTTGTCACCTCCGGGATGTACGGAATATGGCGTGTTGTGCCCTTCCCCCATCAACCTTAGTTTCAACTCGGCACATTTAAGGGGCACCCACCATCTCCCTTTAAAACGGATGCTTCCATCCTCGTGGACAGCAAATCCTATTGCCTTTCCTTTGGCAATATACCCTTTTATCTTCTCGAGTTTCGGGTCGCCCGGTTGAGCGAGTCGAATCTCGTCCAATATTGGAGTTTCTACGACCATGGCATTGACCGTTTCTCTCACTGTGCCAGGATGCACAAGTTCTAACTCCAATCTTGCCAATTCCATGTACAATGCCGGCAGAATTACCAACAAGTTTGTTACGTGTTGGGTTTTCCGACTTAGGGCATCGGCTACCACATTCGCCTTCCCCTCGTGGTATGCTATCTCTAAATCGTAGTCTTTAATAAGTTCCAACCACCTTCGCTGTCTCAAATTCAACTCCTTCTGAGTGAATATATATTTCAAGCTCTTGTGGTCGGTGAACATTCGACACTTCCGCCCATAAAGATAATGTCTCCATATCTTTAGAGCGAAAACGACCGCTGCCAACTCCAGGTCGTGGGTCGGATAATTTTCCTCGTGAGGTTTTAGTTGGCGTGATGCATAGGCCACGACTCTCGAGTCTTGCATCAAGACACAACCTAAACCTTCCTTCGAAGCATCGCTATATACTTCGAAGTCACCATTCTCTGATGGTAATGTTAATACGGGTGTGGTTGTGAGTCGTTTCTTCAGCTCTTGAAACGCAGTCTCACACGCTTTGGTCCACTCGTATTTTGCTCCTTTCTTCAGTAGCTGGGTCAAAGGACGTGCAATCCTTGAAAAGTCCTTCACAAATCGTCTATAATACCCGGCTAATCCAAGGAAACTCCTTATTTCCGTTGGACTCTTCGGAGTTGCCCACTCCGTCACGGCAGAAACTTTTGCCGGATCCACTGATACTCCATCAGCGGATACTATGTGTCTGAGGAATGCCACTTCTTTCAGCCAGAAGTCACATTTCGACAGCTTGCCGTATAGCTGATTCCTTCGCAAGATTTCTAACACCTGATGTAGGTGTTTTGCATGCTCTTCCTCGCTCTTTGAGTAGATCAGGATGTCGTCGATGAACACTACGACGCACTGATCTAACAATTCTCGGAACACGTTGTTCATGAGATTCATGAACATGGCCGGAGCATTTGTTAACCCGAAGGATAACACTGTGAACTCGTAATGGCCATATCGCGTTCGAAATGCCGTCTTCGGAATGTTCTTCTCGGCGATCCTCAATTGATGATACCCAGATCGCAAATCGATCTTCGAGAATACTGAAGCTCCCTTCAGTTGATCAAACAGATCCTCTATTCTCGGTAGGGGGTATTTGTTCTTAATGGTCACTTGGTTTAGTCCTCGGTAATCTATGCAAAGACGTAGTCCTCCGTCTTTCTTCTTGACAAATAAAACCGGTGCTCCCCAAGGGGATGTACTCGGTCTTATGTAGCCTTTTCCCAATAGTTCCTCGAGTTGTTCCTTTAACTCCTTCATTTCCAGTGGTGCCATCCGGTACGGAGCTTTCGAGACAGGCTCTGTCCCCGGAATGAGATCTATCGTGAATTCAAGATCTCTCTCAGGTGGCATGCCCGGAACGTCTTCAGGGAATACGTCCGGGTATTCTCTTACCACTGGTATGCTATCAACCTTGTTTTCTTCCGCCTCAAGGTTGTGCACATAGCACGCATATAGTTCATACCCCTTACGCATCAAGTTACTCAATTTGAGTGCACTAACGATTTTGTTACTTTTCTTAGGGGGCTGAGAGTAAAAGATGACCCTCTTTCCCCTACTTTTTGACAAGGTGATCTTTTGCTTTTGGCATTCGATCACCACTTTATACTGGGATAGCCAATCCATCCCCAGTATGATGTCAAAGTCTCTTAAGTTAAATTCTACTAAGTTCGCGAAGAATTCTACGTTCTTTATCACTATAGGAATTCCGTTATATCGTTTAGAGCAAGACACTACTTCTCCAGAAGGCAATTGAATTCCTAAGCTAATTCTCTCGCCCTTAGGTAGATCTAACTCAGGCACTATCCTTGATGCTATAATTGAGCAACTAGCTCCAGAATCAAATAGAATTCTAAGGGGCGTATTCAACACATAAAATGTACCTGCCATCACTTCTCCTTGCGCAGGCACGTCCGCTTGGTTTACCACATTGAGCCTCCCCACAGGGCGTCCTTGGTTGCCCTGCTGATTCGCGTTCTGCTGCTGGTTTTGCTGTTGGTTTTGATTCTGCGGGGGCGGAGGTCGTTGGTTCTGGTTCTGGTTTTGCGGTCTATTTTGAGGGGGTCTATACCCTTGGTTATTCCCGTTTCGCCCGTTTTGATTTTGAGGCTGTTCTTGCCCCGCGACCAAATCGTCCTTCCTTGTTATGTTCTCGAGCCTAGTCCGGCAATCCCGTCGAACGTGACCCATTCGACCGCATCGGTAACAGGCGCCTTGTTGCGGGCATCCCCTTGCCAGATGGGGGCGTCCACATCTCGGGCAAGGTGGTACCGGATCTTCTTGGTTGAACCTCCTCCCAGTGTTGTTTTGCTGGGGCCTATTCGACCCTCTGCGCTGCTCGTTCCTCCCAGTGTTGTTCTCGTTTCTTGAGTCTCGGCTTCTCTTGTCTTGGGGACCCCTGCTGGACTCCCCACTCACCCTTCTTTTCAGCTGCTGCACGCGTGCTACCGCCACGGCGCGGTCATACACAGCTTGCAAATTGGGGTAGTGTACCCCCGCGATCACCTCGCGCACAGACAGGTTCAGTCCCATCTCGAACTTCTGTGCCTTTTCCGCATCAGTAGGCACTAGCCTTGGTGCGAACCTCACCAGCTCCTTGAAGCGTGTGTAGTATTCTTGCACCGTTTGGCTTCCTTGCTTCAACGACAGGAATTCTTCGTACATGGCAGCTTTAGTACTCAAGGGATAGAATCGATCCATGAGTAGTTCCATCATCTCCATCCACGAGTAGGGCTCGTCATCTTCAGTCAGTTTAGCTTGAGTGGCCTGCCACCAGTCGTCGGCTTCGCCTCCCAAGTAGTACGAGGCGACATGCACTCTTTCTCCTTCCGGATATTTAACTGCTCCCAGCAGTTTGTCGAAGGTCCGGATCCATTCCTCTAGTTTAGCTGGATCCTCCTCACCAGCATAGTGGGGCGGCTGGTAAGGATTCACCATCGCCAGGTAGTTAGGGCGAGCTTTGGGCGGAGGTACCGCCGCAGCTTGACCCTGGTTGACTTGCGCGTTTCCGAGCGCAATCAACACTTCCTCTATCGTCCTAAGACGATCGCCCACATTGTTCGGTGCGGGGGCGTCCTGCGCACCTTGGGGCTGTTCCTCATCAGGTTGAATCGGTTCAGTGACGTTTGGTGGTGTTTCAGTAGGTTTTCAGTGGTGGTTTGGGGAGCGGGTTGGGTTCTGCCTCTTCCTCTTCCTCTGGGTGCCATTCTGGTACAAATGGGATAGATTAGGACCGGTGAATTTAGCATATAGTCTAAGCGATTTCTATAAATGTATATGTGTGTAGCAATTTAGCACGTGGTGCTTTGTTCAAACTAAGAAGCGTACGACGCCTCGGGGGTTTTATTTTAATTTTTTTTTTCGTGCGGACAGATCTGTCCGAAAGTATTATTTTTTTTTTCAATTTAAAAAAAATAAATCGGGCATTTTATTTTCTCAAAAGAAATTTTAGTACAAAAGTAGCGATATTTTCCTAGCAAAATAGTATCTAACAATAGAAGCTCTAGTGTCTCATGACGTCCTCCGGTGGGGTAGCAGGATCTTCCCCCGGATCTTCCTCCTCCGAACTCGGCGGCATCAGCTCGTCAAAGATAGTGTTTACGTCTTGCCCGTGGGCATCAATGTATTCCTTTAGTATTAAGTTTTGTGTAGTGAGGGTTTGGACTTGGCGCTCGAGTTGGTTTATGCGGTGATGATCCGCCTCTCTCAAGTTGCCCATGTGATGTAAATTGGCCTCCAATTGAGCCATACGGTACTTCATTTGCTCTAAGGTTTGGTGGGAATCGAGATGAACACTCATCATCCTGACCATCAACTGCATCATGTCTTGACTAGCCATCTAGCGCAAGCAAGAGATCTAAGTTAATATTCGCCAAGATTCTAGGTTCAATTCGCCAAGATTCTAAGTTCAATTCGCCAAGATTCTAAGTTCAAGTTTCCAAGATTCTAAGTTCAAGTTCGCCAAGATTCTAAGTTCAAGTTTCTCCAAGATTCTAAGTTCATAGGAGAGATGCAATATGCAAATGCAAATGATGATTTCCCCCCAAAAATAATTTAATGCAATATATATATTTTTTTCCATGGGTTTTAAAATAAAAATTTTTCCATGGAAATAATACTTTAAAATTTAAAATAATAGTCAAAATGTTAATAATAGTTTAAAAATAATAATGGTTTAAAAATAATAGTTTAAAAATAATAGCCGGGCTCTGATACCAACTTGTAACACCCCGGTTTTTGGTCACCCAGGTCGGGATGTCACCGCCACATCTCCCTAATAAGACACGGTTTCTCCGAGCTTACTAAAGAGATGCAAGGCTAGGTATTGCAGTATTTAAAAACACTTAAATCATTCAAAATAGCCCATACAATATAATTCGAAAATAACAATAGCATAGCGCAGCGGAAATATTTGGTTTAGCACAGTATCGCAGCGGAAAGTATAAAAAGGGCCGACATGGCCAAAACACGGGTTAAACAGGCCCGTTCATAATATAGTCTAAAATACGAATTTAAAAGCAAAATAACATTTCCCAAAATCCCATGCATGAATTGTGCTCACACATGCTCATTCCACATATTCTGTAAGAAAAGGAATAAAAATGGTTTTGGTCAGCAATTTTGCTGAGTAAGTTAACACATGCATGATCGTAGGGTTTAAAAGCCATTAATTTAATAATTTAATAAAAGCATGATAATAACATAATATTTGATTTAATCTAATCAACTATCCACTAGCATAATTTATCTCAGGGCTCTATTTAATAACACATATCGCATGGTTTAAGATAAAAGCCATAATTTAAATAAAACATTTAAATAATTTAATTGGACAACAACATAATTTAATCTAATTTAATTTAATTTAAAATCCCCATTACATCCCCGATTTGGTATTTCAAAGTTTCACGATAGCATCGCGATGTCAACAAGTTTAGCCGGTAGCCCGGCGGCCGCAACCGTATCAGCCATACCCAGTACCACTCCGGAGCCTCGGGAAACCCATACGGATATTCACGAGAGTGTAGGCTCTATATTTCGCCGTTTAGGCAATCCATATCTCAAGTTTAGCGCGCGGGGTCACCATCGTCCATTAAGGCACGAAGTGAAGCAGTTAGGGGGTACCCTGCAGAGCACTCACCCCTAATTTTAATTTATCAAGTTTGTAAGGGGATTTAGTTTTAAAAATCTGACTTCAATTGTATTTATTTAAAAATAATATCTCAACTCATTTCAACCCTAAAGGTTAACTCCATGTTTCAACAAGATTTCAAGATTTTGTTTCCGGTAAACCACAGTTTACTCCAAAATTCGTCAAAAATCAGATTTAATTCTAAAAATTCCAAAATTTCATATCTGACTCAGAAACGTCAAGATCTACAACTTCCGTGTTTTAACTTTTTCAATCCGAGATACCTAAGTAGGTTAAAATCGCCAATTTTCGCATAAGAACAATTCTGTCCGAGTTTAATGTGTCACAGTTTAAAGATTTTGAATTCTACCATATCAATTCAACTCCAAATTTGATGAAATTTGACAGAGATCATCTTAAGACATTTATCTACAACTTTCATGTTCGGCCAAAGATCTAAAACAGTCTAGATCCTATGTCAAAAATGTGATCAAGATCATTCCTAAGTTCTGTCCAAGATTTCAAGATCTAGATTCAAACAGCTCGGTTCCGGTGGGTTTTCACATATCAAATCAACTCCAAAAATTCTCAAAAATTTACAGTAGCTAGATCTAAGTCTTAGGAACGTTTTTTGTGTTTTAAGTTTGTCCATTTGAGTTCGTTTTAAGGTTCGGAAAAATTCATCAAATCTGTTGCATCGGTAGAAAGATTAGAATGACAGATTTTCGATTTCTTGATAATCTTTTAGTTTGAATGTTTTAATTCATCCCAAAACCATGTAAGAGTTAACTTACAGAGTTTATGAACGTCCGGGACCGTCTATTCGAAGGCGTGGCTTCCCGTCTACCGTTTCTCCTCTCCGTTCGTCGGGTTCTACGATCTAGATCCAATACGGGGTGTAGAAAGAAAAAGGAGATGATTAGGATTCGTTTTCGAATCGTTTATTGAACAAGGATTGGATCGAGACTTACCACGACTATGAAGATCCTTGGAAAAATTCGTCCAACAGCGTTCGTCTTGGTTTCGTGCTTCCGACGACTCCGGATTTAGGGTTTCGAATGTATAGAAGGTTGTAGGGTTTTGTAAACTCGTTCGGGGCTCCCAAGGGCTTTATTTATAGATTTCCCAAGCCCTAGGGCGTCCAACATCTGACCTAAAGGTCTTGGGTCGAGAGATGTTCAACCGAAAGTCGAAAAATCCGCGTTCGGGCGAGAGATTCACGCAACGGGCGAATCTGTCGTGTGGCGCGGTCGTGGCGCGCTCTTCCTTGTTTCACCGCGCGGCCACCGCGCGACACTCGCCTGGACTTCGGTCCGGGCGGGTCGTGCGATCCGTCGTGCTTTTCCGCCTCTCTTTCGGGTTTCTATCCCTCTATGCTCCCGAATTCCGATTTCCGGGGTATATTCTGGTTTCTACTTTCTCTCTAAATTTATTCTCGGGTCTAATTGGATGTTTTGGACTCGAATCCTCGAGTTCATTAGTGTCGGGTTTCGGTGTGCAATTTATTTACCTTTTTCCTATTTAATTAAATTCCTTTAATTCCTTTTTAAGTTAAAATCTCATTTCTCATTTCCTTATCTTTATTTATTTATTTATTTGCTGGATTTAT
Source organism: Hygrophila difformis (assembly GCA_030278955.1). Classification (NCBI taxonomy): domain Eukaryota; kingdom Viridiplantae; phylum Streptophyta; class Magnoliopsida; order Lamiales; family Acanthaceae; genus Hygrophila; species Hygrophila difformis. Next base: position 50,874,795 of record JAOANR010000004.1, read on the forward strand.
TTATTTATTGTATTTATTGTTTATTTATTTAATTATTGTTTTATTTTATGATGGAAAATTATCGGGTATTACAATGTAAACATTGTACCTACAGTAGGTAAGCTCGTCAACTGACATTCATCAATGACCTCTCGAAATTCCTCCACCCTCTCTGGGAGAAACACCCCTCCGCTAACCTCATTACTCAACATGATCTCATTCCAGTCTCCCATGGCCACCCATGCCCCCTTAATGGTCGATGCAAGCTGTTGAAGGCTAAGCTAGTCCACTTTCCGCCTATGGTAATTAGGATTACCATAAATATATGTGATCATCCATGCCATCAAACCCACCTTGAGTTCCAGGCCGACCAACCGACTCCGAATATCCATTACATTGCATGCACAAGGGCAACCCTTCGACTTGAACACCCATAGTCCCCCCGCACACCCCACCGTCTCCTGAATGTGTAGAGGCTCATAACCTAACCGCCAAAAGACCATGCGGACTCTATCAAACTTTCCTTGGGACTCCATAATGCATAATACATCCGGCTTGTTAGTGCGGATGCAATATGCCAACCAACGTTGCGACTCCGAACTCATTAACCCTTGTACATTCCACGTTATAATTTTAAAATCTTTAAACTCCATATAAAAATATATATAGTTTTGTCACCGCACAATCTCAAACCCCTTCCTCCAAAGCGTCTGCCCAGATCTCCGCTCTAGAATCCGAATCACTCTTGTAATCAAAAACCTCTGCGGTATCTTTCCAACCTATGGCCAGCAGCTGCCCCTGACCTGCAGTGGAACCATTGTCCATTCTCGTCCTTTTAGCTCCTTTGGGTGGCGGCAAAATACTCACAAATCCAGTGCCTGTGGGCTTTCCACGACCTGCCGACACATCTTTTGGTTCCTTGATGACCAAAGCCTGGTTGATTTTCCCCGAAGGCGCTAACGGGTGCGTCCCCCCGGGGGACTCCGCCGGCTTCGTAATTTCCTGTTCCACTTTACCCGCTTGCCCTGGCCGTGGGCCTAATTGCGGTTTCGGTCCCTCATTCATCCTGTTCAACTGCTTCGCCGGTGGCCGCCTCCTATGATGCTCCACCGTAATCCAAGCCCCATAAACTTCCCCTACAAGATCATGATCCCCCGAATCTGCCGAAGGCTTCCTCCCTGGATCCGAGGTCTCCCCCCGCTGCACATTAACCGAACCATCCTGAGTAGCCGGCGCTTTTGTTTTCCTCACCCTATCCTCCTCCTCCTTGCGTGCCAATTCGTCCGCCGCCTTACTCTCCACTACTTTCTTATCCATGCATGCCCTCGCAAGATGCCCATACCTCCCACAAGCATTACAAATCAGGTGTAGTCTCTCATAAGCGACATGAATCCATCTCCCGTTAACTAGGAACTTTCCCACCACTGGCTCATTCAAATTTAATTCAACAAACCCGCGCGAACCTTCCCCTTTCACGAGCAGTCGTAGTCTTATCAAACTTAATTACTTCGCCTATATCAGAAGCAAAAGCATGAAGAAAATCATCCTTAAAGTGTTGGATTGAAAGTCCCATAAGGCGAATCCAAATCATAGTCTTGCTAACCACCTCCGTTGCTGGATCAAACTCCTTTCGCCACTTCATGATCGGTAAGTAATGGTCGAACAACATCCACGGCCCTCCGTAAATCACCCTCTCCCTATCCTCCGCCCTAGAGAACTTGGCCACGTAGTAACTGTAGCCAACATCTATCAGAGCACAATCACCTTCGCACTTCCATAACTTTAACAGTCGTTCCTTAAGTACCCGAAAGTTAACCTGCAACCCCATAGTTTTAACGATCAGCGCATCCTCCCATTCCTTTCCGATCTCCTCATCGAACGCCTCATCCACCTCAAAACTCGGTATCCGTCTGTCCCCCCCTACGTACTCTTTTCTTATTAGTTTCTCCGCAATCAAATCCCTCCTCATATGTACATCCTCCATCCCTTGGTCCGTGCCTTCCTGGTCACCGTTTAGAGCCGCCTTGAAAGAAGGAAATTTCGAACTTGCATGGCCGCCGTGAGAATCCGCCGGTTTTGGACTCTCCCTATCGGGAGAAACCCTAAACCCTCGTGCCGCCATCTAATTCTGATAATTAAAATTTAGAGTTTGGACTTTACATAAATTTTCTGACAAAAAAGTTTAAATAATGTATGGTGAATTATTAAATTTTTCTTTTGTTTAACAACCTAAACAGGCTAGAAAATAGATGGTGGGAGCCCATAGCACACAAATTATAAATGTGAAAAGGGTGGGATAGTCGGATAGGGGTCGGGTGGGGAATCGAACCCCCAACCTGTTCGGGGACTTAACCACTAGGCCAAGCCCCCATCCCCTAAATCCCCAAAACAATCTTAAAATTAGTTTGCTTTGTGTCTATATGCAGAATTATGCTTTGGAATAGGCAACATTGAGATACCCACCAGATCCTCAAGGAATTAGTCTTAGACCTAATGTGGTATGGAGATATCCGGTATATGCCCAAAAAAATATATAAATAATATCTTTTAAAACCTTTAGGGATAATAGTCAAAATGGGCAACATATTAGCGAGTAAAATGATATTTTTTTAGAACCTTAATAATGCAAAGATATTGTTAGGTCCAAGTTTGGATAGAACTGTAAAGATCATCGAGATTGTGATAATGTTATGAACATGGTTGAAAAATAACGTAACCGACTGCCAGGAGCTGAAGAACAAAAAGGATGTTGATGTAGCAAACTCTGTTACAATAGATTAATGAAGAATCATTTTTGAAAATGTTCATTGTTATGCTCATGTAATCCAAAAAAATTATATTATCATTTTATAAAATCATATAAGTTCAACACCTATGCGTAACGGACGAAAAAATCTAGTATATATATTAATATTAATATTTAATATTTTGGAACTCAGATTGATTTGAATTTTCAGTGGCTCAATGCGAACTAACCCGACAATCCAAAATTCTTAGAAAAACTCAACCCCGATCAATCTGAAAATCCAAACCAAATTTCATTTTAATTTGGGTCGCATTACAAATATTTTGCTCACCCCTTCGGAAACCGTCCGGATAGATCTACGATTTATTGATTACGATATCATGTGCTATATTTGCAATTATAATAGTAGTACAATAATAATAATAATAGTAATAATAATAATAATATAAAAACCAGACATCATCGATCGGGTCATGCATATCATGTCATGTACGACGTCAACAAATTCGTTATTTATTTATTTTCAAGACAGAAAACTTTGTGCTTGGAGATTTCTCACAGATCCACCATATTCACCAATAACACGTACAACAGAATTCATCTGTTTGCGTCTTTACGATGAAGCATTTTACCATATATAATATACATGGTAAAAGAAAATGTCATGGTATAATTATTATACACTAATAAGTATAGTTTCCACTGAGCTAGTTAGGGTAAGATTCGTTTGGGTAATTTAATTTGATTAGTACATTACTGTTGGGTAAACCGGTACCCTGTTTACCTATCTATTACAAACCCAAAAGACCTAAACTATGAGATTTACAAGGCTTGCTCACCAATACATGTTCACTCTAAAAAAATGAAAATAGAAACAGAAAACAGAAACAGACAGAAGCTTTAGTAAGCCACCAACGGCTGTTGCTCGTTCGGATCCGGCGGACAGATTCGTCTCCTCCAACTTCAAGCTTTTCGTCCTCTGTTCCACTCCGTCAGTCCAGTGCCCTCCTCTTATAGTTCCCTTTTCCTTACAGCTTTAAGATCTACAAAAGATGGTTAGCAAAACACATAAAACAAGTATCAAAAAGGGGAGAAGAGATACCGAACAGATCTAACTGTAAACTCTAGGCTCAGGTAGCCCAAAGAAAAACATCACTCAACCAAGAGCCATCACAGAAACGGCCCGAGGGTGTGAGAAGATGGCGCCCAAAATTCTGCCGGTCACCAAAGCCGCCACCAAGGACGCTGCCAACACCAAGCCGGCCACCAGCTCCGCCACGGACCGCCACCGCACGACACACAGCCACTGCCATGCCTTCCGACACCCGTTGCCGTCCTCCGTGTCACAAACCCTTCGCCGGAAACCTCTTTCCGGCCACCTACCACCGAGGCACTAAGAGGGAGACACACACAACCCTACCGAACCCCCAAGGTTCGGACACCCAACCCCAAATATTATCCTCACACCTCTCGTCACTTTCACACACTCACTTAATGGTAGAACAAATCTGAACTAAGTGGTGAAGAAGAAACAAAGGCTAGAGAGAAAGGAGGAAAGAGGGGCGCTGCTGCCTCTCACAATGAGAGACAAAAAATCTGATTAGGGTTCAAGGAGGAGGAGCTCGGTTGGGAGTATAAATAATATGGATTCATGGGCTTGGGCATTGGCATCATGGGCCGACTGTGTGGGACTTGGGCCTGGTCAGATATGGGCCATTCATAACAATCTCCACCTTGGACCATTATCTGTGTTACTCAAGAGTGTGCTCTTTGGATAAATATCATCATCGCCTAATCATACCTTCACTTACCAGTCCCTTACCAACAGTATACACAGAGTATAAAAGCAGTAAATCATGCAACAGGACAGAATATTTCAACCAAAGTCAAAGTGAAGGATTTTCATGCATGACAACAATTTCTCAGCAGGCAAACACTTAGTTCCCATATCAGCAGGATTAAATTCAGAAGCAATTTTATTCAGTTTAAGTTTTTCACACTCAACATTGTCCCTAATGAAGTGGTACTTAACATCAATATGTTTAGACCTATCATGAAAAACAGGATGCTTGCTTAACTGAATGGCAGATTGGCTATCAGAATATATGGTTATCTCATTCTTTAATCCTAGTTCGTGCATCAGACCACTAAACCATATTCCTTCTTTAAAAGCTTCAGTAATGGCAATGAATTCAGATTCTGTAGTGGACAAGGCAACAACAGGTTGCAATTGAGATTTTCAACTCACACAAGAACCACCTACAGTAAACAAATAGGATGTAGTAGACTTCCTACTATCCTTATCATTAGCAAAGTTAGAGTCTACATAACCAGTCACAAATAAATCATCATTCCATTTAGCCAAACACATAGAGTAATGCATAGACTTGATTAAGTATCTCAACAACCATTTCAGAGCTTCCCAATGTGGTCTACCAGGATTAGCCATAAATCTGCTCAAACAACTTATAGGATAAGCTAAATCAGGCCTAGTAGAAATCATCAAATACATAACAGACCCAATGGCATGAGCATAAGGGACAGATTCCATATCTTTTAATTCATATTCATTTTTAGGGCACTGTTCTTTAGTCAACAGGAAATGAGAAGCAAGAGGGCAACCAACAGGTTTAGCATTTGACATCTTGAATCTAGAGAGAATTTTCTTCACATATTCAGCCTGGTTAAGGATTAGGGTTGAATTAGCCCTATCCCTAACTATATGCATTCCAAGAATGCATTTGGCTTCTCCTAGATTCTTCATGTCAAAACTCTTGTTCAAACAATTTTGAACCTTAACAATTCTTTTCATGCAAAGACTAACAAGCAACATATCATCAACATAAAGCAGCAAAAACATAGGCACAGAATTCACATCCTTCAAGTATAAGCAATTATCAAATTTAGATCTGGTGAAACCTATGTCTTTCATGCATTTGTCAAACTTAATGTTCCATTGTCTAGGTGCTTGTTTCAGTCCATACAAAGCTTTTTTCAATAAGCATACATGATTGGGTTTGGTTTTATCCACAAAACCTTCAGGTTGCTTCATACAAATTTTCTTATCAATATCACCATGCAAGAAAGCAGTTTTAACATCCATTTGTATAAGCTTCCAATCAAAATGAGCAACTAAGGCAAGCATTACTCTAATAGTAGTGAACTTAGCAACAGGTGCAAATATTTCAGAATAATCTACACCCTCTTTCTGAGTAAAGCCCTTAGCTACAAGTCTAGCCTTAAACCTCTCACCATGAGTTTCCTGCTTAATTTTATAAATCCATTTACAATCAATCACAGAAATATTATCAGCCCTAGGAATCAACAGCCATGTCTCATTTTTATGCAATTATTCAATTTACTCATTCATAGCACTAAGCCACTTACTAGCCTGTTTAGACTTAACAGCTTCAGAATATGATTTAGGCTCTAGATTATCAAGTTCTTCACAAACAGTCATAGCATAAGCAGTAAGAACACAATCAGAGAACCTAGCAGGAGTTCCACCTACTCTTCTAGCTCTATCTCTAGCTAGCACATAATCATTCAAATCATGTTCAACATTAACATCATCATTCTGAGCTCCACCTTCATCAATATCATGGGTATCAGTTATGGGTTCCTCATTCACATGCAAATTGGGATCAGCTATTTCAGCATTCTCAATCACATTAGGCACAATAATGGGAGCAGGCAAATTCACAGAATGTTCCATAGAAGAAGACTTCACCTCAACAGAAGCACTATCATTCTAAAAAACTTTCATAGGAAATTCAGATTCATTAAAAATCACATCCCTACTAACAATGATTTTAAAACCACCCCCTGATCTATCAAACAACCTGTAACCCTTGGTACCCTCAGGATAACCTAAGAAAATACATTTCTTGGTTCTAGGGTCCAATTTATCATTACTAGTATGCACAAAAGCTGAACATCCAAATACTCTTAGATGTTCATAATCAACAGGTTTACCAAAAAAGACAGAATCAGGAGATTTACCATTCAACGTGGCATTGGGTGATTTATTAACTAAGTAAGCAGCTGTCATCAGTGCTTCACCCCAGAACTTCTTAAAAAGGCCAGTAGGTGCCATTAAGCACCTAACCTTTTCTAATAAAGTTCTGTTCATTCTTTCAATGACCCCATTCTGTTGAGGTGAGTAAGGAACAGATTTATGCCTTCTAATACCAGATTCAGCACACAAAGCATCCATATGATGATTACAAAATTCAAGCCCATTATCTGTCCTAAGTGTACCAATCTTTAAACCAGTTTGATTTTCAATCAAAGCTTTCCAGTGTTTAAAGTTCCCAAAAACATCAGATTTGTTTTGCATGAGAAATACCCAAACTTTTCTAGAAAAATCATCCATGATAGATAAAAAGTATCTTCTACCACCATGTGTGGGCGTTGAAGATGGACCCCACACATCAGCATGAATGTACTCCAGTATACGGGTGGATTTTATCCCAACGGGATATGAAGAGTTAAAAGACACTCTATGTTGTTTACCAGCTAAGCATGATTCACAAAGATCAACTTCACATAAATCAGATTTTAAACAACCAGCATCTTTCAGAAATTTCATGCCTTTGTCACTCATATGCCCTAGTCTAGCATGCCACAAAAGTGTATTCTCTTTCACCTTATTAGAACTAGAACTAGCAGCAAGAGCACAATTAACCACATTAGAAACCACAAAAAGATTATTCTTGATAATGGCCTTAAACAACATCAAATTCCCTTTGAACATTTTAATCATGTCATTACCAATTCTCACTTCTAAACCTTTCTTCTGCAAGGTCGCAAGAGAAATCAAATTGTAAGACAAATCAGGCACATGTTTCACAGAATCAAGGCAGAATCTAGTTCCATTCTCAAATTGTAAGACAATTTTTCCTATACCTAAGACAGGACATCTATTGTCATTACCCATGAACACAAAGTCATTTTCAACAGGTTGATAGGATTCAAATAATTCAACATGCGGAGACATATGGGAGGTGCACCCTGAGTCTAACAATCACACAGATTTAGAAACATCTTTAGCCATATTAACATCAGAAAACAATTCATATCATGAACCATCAAAAGCTCATCATGCCTAACTGCTACATCAGTCACAGCATTAACATCATTGTTCTGATTATCAATTTGATTCTTCTCTTTCTTAGGGAGTCTACAATCTTTAATGAAGTGGCCTTTCTTACCGCAATTATAGCATTTCTTATCATGTTTACCTCTTGATTGAGATCTATGTGATTTAGACTGACCCCTAGCATTGCTTCTGCCCCTATCATTATGCTGTTGGTGATTACTCTTTTTCCAAGACCTACCCCTAGTCATAAACACCTTATCAGAATGCTTAGAGGAATTCTTCATTTCAAGTTCTTTGTTCTTTAGACTCTTAATCACATGATCTAAAGTCAAATCATCTCTAGCATATTGGATAGCAGATTTCACATCAGAATATGAATCAGGGATGGCATTCAACAACACTATAGGCACATAATCATCTATATGCTTATCACCAGTTGCTTTTATGTCCTGAACAAGTTTAGTGAAATTATCTAAACCCTCATCTAAGTCTCTAGATATATCCAATTTAAATTTAAAAAATTTACCAAGCAGGAATATTCTAGAAGACAAAGATGACTCAGCATACAGTTCAGACAGCCTCTCCCAAAGGTCCTTGGCTGTTTTGCAATCACTAACTTTTCTAAGCACAGCATCAGATAAACTAAGGATAATGGCAGATTTAGCAAGTTCATCAGTTTCAGTCTTTTTAGCATCAGTCACATCTTTATCAAAGAGTTGGTCAATTGCATTCCAATTTCTTTGTTGGACAAGAACACAACGCATCTTAACTTGCCAGATGCTGAAGTCGTTCTTTCCATTAAAAGGAACTATGCTATTTGAGGTGGAGGTCATTATTGTGTTTGGCCTTTTTAATCAGAATGAGCAAACAAGTGCTCAAACACTTAGCCAACTAATCACAATTACTTCCACCCTATAGCATATAACATCCTTTTAATTTTTGAAGCAAACCCAAATTAATTTTGGATGCCCAAAAATTTTCAGAATTGACCCAACTGTTGGGCAGGCCCAATTTAATTTAGGAGCCCAAACAGTCCAAACGGTCACTTTTCAAATTTCAAGGATTTTTCCAGATTCCCAAAAAAATGCACACTTCTCAATGCACTTTTCAGAATCAACTTTTCAGGGATCTGAAATTAGTTTTCAGTCCCCAAAAAATTTCAAATCCAACATTGCACACAAAGTTCACATAGAGCAAATTCCACAGAGAAAATGCAAGGATACCACACAAAACAGTTTAAGCACAAAGATAACAGATATCACAAATAACAGTTTAAGCAAACACAATGGTAGATTTTTAAAAACACACAGTTTAAGCATAATCAAGCAAATCCAACCATATATGCAACAACCGGAATATTCTCTTCCGGAAAGTAAAGGTGCTTAAAACTGTAAAAGAGTGATAAGCTATTTTACCTTGCGGGGATGCCTTGACCAATCCCCGTCCCACAGTGGCCTATAGCTCTGATACCACTGTTGGGTAAACCGGTACCCTGTTTACCTATCTATTACAAACCCAAAAGACCTAAACTATGGGATTTACAAGGCTTGCTCACCGATACATGTTCACTCTAAAAAAATGAAAATAGAAACAGAAAACAGAAACAGACAGAAGCTTTAGTAAGCCACCAACGGCTGTTGCTCGTTCGGATCCGGCGGACAGATTCGTCTCCTCCAACTTCAAGCTTTTCGTCCTCTGTTCCACTCCGTCAGTCCATGCCCTCCTCTTATAGTTCCCTTTTCCTTACAGCTTTAAGATCTACAAAAGATGGTTAGCAAAACACATAAAACAAGTATCAAAAAGGGGAGAAGAGATACCGAACAGATCTAACTAGATCTGTAAACTCTAGGCTCAGGTAGCCCAAAGAAAAACATCACTCAACCAAGAGCCATCACAGAAACGGCCCGAGGGTGTGAGAAGATGGCGCCCAAAATTCTGCCGGTCACCAAAGCCGCCACCAAGGACGCTGCCAACACCAAGCCGGCCACCAGCTCCGCCGCGGACCGCCACCGCACGACACACAACCACTGCCACGCCTTCCGACACCCGCTGCCGTCCTCCGTGTCACAAACCCTTCGTCGGAAACCTCTTTCCGGCGACCTACCACCGAGGCACTAAGAGGGAGACACACACAACCCTACCGAACCCCCAAGGTTCGGACACCCAACCCCAAATATTATCCTCACACCTCTCGTCACTTTCACACACTCACTTAATGGTAGAACAAATCTGAACTAAGTGGTGAAGAAGAAACAAAGGCTAGAGAGAAAGGAGGAAAGAGGGGCGCTGCTGCCTCTCACAATGAGAGACAAAAAATCTGATTAGGGTTCAAGGAGGAGGAGCTCGGTTGGGAGTATAAATAATATGGATTCATGGGCTTGGGCATTGGCATCATGGGCTGACTGTGTGGGACTTGGGCCTGGTCAGATATGGGCCATTCATAAAAATTACATTATTAAAGAGTTAATTAATTAAATACTAGTACTAGTAGCTAGCTAATTAATATACGACTGTATCTAATACGACCAGTTAATAACTCCATCCCCACCTGCAGATTTCCAAAACATTCAGCCCTGCCCACAATTCAGTACTGAAAAAGTTAATTAAAGGGCACAACTAGTATACTATATACTGTATGTAAATAATGAGATAGACTTGGGCAAACTTGTCTGGCATAGTATATTTATATGTGCAATTGTGCATGCCATTGAGCACTTCAAATTTAGAATGTTGTTAATCCATTGAATTCAATAATTTAATCGTTTGAGAATTTCCTCAACAACTTTAACTGAAGCAGTATAATTCATTCCCTTTAGAATACAAACTACTCCACTTTTGTTTTTAATTAATATATTATATTATAACTATAATACGTCAATACAGAATAATCCTAGTTTTTTTTTGGGGGGGAATAATCCTAGTTAGTACACGCATATGTGTATATATGCATATTTTTCATATATATGTATAATTAAATAGCATCTTTAAATAGTTATTTTTTTTATTAGCATCTTTAAATAGTTATTAAAACGTATTACTTGAAAATAACGCGGGAGAAAAATTTAGTTGTTATATAATAACTGGAAAGAGGGAGTATTTAAATAAGACGGATTACTATATCATCAATGAAATAAAATGCAATATACTACCTCCGTTTTTTTTTTTTGTTAGCTACTGTTGATTAATGGGTACTGTTAACTTATATACTTTGACTTAAAGTTTTATCATGGTTCTACAAGTTAAAATATGGCCAAGTGTGATCTTGTTAGATTCGTCTCGTCTTGTAGATTTTAAATATCGAACTTTTAGAATTTTTACATGTACCGAATTTGAATTATTAATGGTTTAAAATGTGCAATGGATTGCGTGCTGAGTGGGTCCGTAGCTATCTTTAAAAACCGAAGGAAGTATTTTTTTTGAGGAGCTGATGAAGCCCAATAACAAGAGAAAAAGTAAAAACGGATTTTCGCAATATATTAATTTGTTTGGCTTCGGTTGAGCCAATGACCTTTTTCTCTTCAAGGGAGGCTATCGGAAAAGGATCAAACCGATTACGGGTCCGAAAATGTGAGAATGCGCCCAAACTTGACTGAATTTCACTATAATAACAATGGCAAAATCGAATACAAAGGAAAATCTACCAGTTGTAAAGAAACAACGGCTGATTAACCCAAAAAAAAGTACCAAACTACCGGTTGTTGAGAAACAACGGTGGATTTGGAAATGTAACCGCTAATAGCTAGGCTAAAGTCTAGGAAAGCTGGTAAATGAAAGTTGTAAAGAAAGCAGTAAAAGATACAAATAATTAAATTGTATAAAGGAATCTTGGGGTGGATTGGTCTCCCTTGATTCTGATCATGTCATCCCCTATTTATAGCCGGAGCTCTGGTAACCGCTCCCCGGCTGATCCCTTGAGCCGATTTTGGCTTCTTCCTTTCGGCTATTTCTTGGCCGAATGTGTCGGCCCTTGAAATTCTGACCTTCTTAGGCTCCTGCGCACTTTTCTTTCTTTTGGCCCATCCTTCTACTGCTGGGCTTTTCCTAGCCCAATTACCTGGTCCATTCATATCACTTTCCGGCCCATTCTCTTTGTGGCCACAACAGATGTCCTCCTTACTTGGGTGAATTTCCAGCTTGGAAAAAGCCCAAGTAACTTGCCCGATGTTGCTGTTGACGGTTATTACTCCTTTCCGAGAAGTTCTGTCATTATTACTTTTACTCACGTCGCCTTTTTTCCTCAGAGAAAACCGTCTTCCTCTTGCTCTTTCGAATTCCTTCCCTCTTCCCTGTTCTTCTCCTTTATTCGATGGATCCTCGTTCCATTCTTGTTCCTTCATCCGAGATTGTTAAGATTGAGAGTTCGTCCACCTCTCGTACCACAGTCCGCCTTCTTCCTGAAGGTTTTTATGCCCTTGGCCCGTTGGGTATTCCTGAAGAAATTGACGAGTGTACTGCTCGTATTTTCGAAAATCATTCTATACCCTTGTATGCATCCTGGTTTTCCTCTCAACTTTTTACTCCTTTACTTGCTAACTGGCCGTCAAATTCTGCTGACTATTTGGCTTGGTATCGCCACCTTAAACCTCATTGTCGCAGGTCCTGGTCTGATGCTATCCTCCTTCGCTTGATCCTTCTCAGCCTTGAACCTTTCCCTATTGACTTTCGTCCCATTCAGGCCCTTCTGTGCTTTTGGAACCCTACTATAAATTGTTTCTGTTTCTCTTGGGGCATGGTGACCCCCACCATTCAAGATGTCAAACTCCTCTTGAATCTTTCGGTTCGTGGGGACAACCTTGGTGTTGCATCTAAATCTCAGCCTAACGAAAAAACCACCGGTTTTCCTTCTAACAATACTTTTCGTAATTGGATTATTACCCACCACAGTGATCTTTCCTCACCTGACCCTCATATTCATGAACCACTTACTTTTATGATGCATTTTCTGACGCGATTCTTTTGGTGCACTCCCTCTAAGGGGGTTCTTTTTGAAACCTATCATCTGGCCTTTGAAATCCTCAATCAGACTGCTTTGCCGCTGGCCGATTTTTTCCTTACCCATTTTTATGCAGGTATATCGGCTTATGTTTCAGGTTGGGAGAATGGTTTTCCCGACAAGGCTCGCAGCCTTCTGTGGTTCCTTCACTTATGGTTGGTTTGGTATTTTCGAGATGTCTCGGGCTTCCCTCCTCATGATATTCGTCCAGACCATTTTGTTAGTCCTATTCTTCTGAGGACGTCCCTTCCTGCTATGTCGATTCCTCATTGGATCAGTTATTTTCTAGGCCGAACTGCTGATCAGGCCTTCTATTGCTATCATTATCGAAGGGCCAAATTTGCCTGGGTCAAAGACATTACAACTGCTCCTTTTGGAACCCTTCTTCCTCGTGCTCTTGCTCAACTTTGGAACCGATGCATTTTTCCTCGTCCTATCTTCAATGGTTCCACGACTCTTCCCAATGCTACAGTCCCTTTCGAGATCTATAACCCCATTTGGTCAGCCTTCAATTTAGTTTTGGCCAGGATTTAGTTGAAGCTTATCGCGTTGATAAGCGGCTTACCCCTTCTTCCAGCCGAAGACAATGTGCCACCTGGCATCGATGTTTAATAGATTTTGATGTTCCGAAATTCCTTATTCGTGCTAGGCTTTCTACATCTCGTTTTCGGCTTTGGTGGGACGTTGTTGCTCGCACTTTCTTTGGTGCCGACCTTAACCCACTCTTACGTCGGGGAGGTTTCTCCCCCATTTTGTCTTTCCCTTCTTATCCTTTATCTTCGCCGGACTCCACTTCTCGGCGGGATCTCAGTATGTCTTCTCCTTTACATCCGGGTACGTCACTCCTTGGATATACCTCTTCTTCATTATGTATTCTTTGGTCGTTTATCTGATTGTAATCTTCAAATGCAGGTACATCTCATCTTGTGTCTTCGGATCCTGGCCGCAAGAGACTCATTCCTTCTTCGGCCCCTTTCACTGGTTCTGTTCCTTCTACCAAAACTCGAAGACGATCTTCTCGCTCTCCTCTTGGCAGAATCCCCGCTACTTGTACCATAGTGAGTTCGAATTTTTCTTTTTATATTTCTCTTTTCAGTAAATCATTATCCCTTCTCCCTTTCGTCAGGCTTCTACTGCTCCTCAAACGTCCACCATTCCTCCTGCTCCGGCCGTGGCTGCTGGTTCTTTTAATGTTGAACCCCAGACGTCAAATGATCCTAGTTCGGCTCCCCTTACAGATCCTTCTTCAGCCGAACCTCAACAAATAGTTAAGGATCCTGTTGCACCTTCGTCTCTTGCTGCCTTGGAGCCTCTTGGTCCTATCTCTGGTGGTACGATTGATGCCTCTGAAGATGTTTCTGCTATTCGGGTCCCTTCATCTCCATTTCCTGATCGGTAAGTGCTGGATCATTTCTTTTCTCTTATTCCTTCATCTTCACCTCCGTCAGACCCTTCGGTCCACCTGGGGAACTGTCTAGGCAAATTATGTAATATGATAGCTAGGCAGTCTGACATGGAGTTTGTTGACCCGAAACCAATCCTCCTCATTCTGTCTCATCTTGATCAGTATTTTCATGAGGAGATGGTTTTTTTGAACTTGGATGCTACCCTCCAAATGATTACTAAGTCTTTCCTTTCCCTGGACCAAGAACTCAGAGCTCACTTAGTAATGCGTAATCAACTTTCAGCCGTGCGAGAGGCTATAGCTTCTTCTCAAGTTGAATTCGATAATTATTCAACTGAATATCGGACTCGGATGGGTACTCTTTCTGAAGTGTATTCCCGTGAACTTAAGTATGCAGAGGAGCTCTCATTGACTCGTTTAGAAATAGCTAGGATCCAACGGAAAGAACAAGAACTGAAGTCGGCTTTGGATGAAACGAGGCGGAAATCGGCCGACTTAAAGCGATCGATAAAGTCCCTTCGTTAATCGGCCGAATCTCCCAAAGCTAAACTAATGGATTCTCGTCGGAATGCCTCTTACTTTGCTATGAGATCCAGTTTTAATGATTACATTCTCGGTGCTTTCCAAGAAAAATGGGCCGATACTCAATCCTTAGTTGCTCATCTTGATTAGGCTATCGAGAGTCTTGGTGCCAAGCGTACTGCTTGCATTGTTCCTCCTCCGGATATATTTCCTCTGGACCCATCGGAGATCGAGGCTTTTCCTTCCAACGATGTCCCTTCTTCCTCGAAAGCTATCGCGGGTACTCCCTCATTTCCCTTCATATTATACCTGTTCCTCAAATCCACAGCTTTTCATTTTTGTTCTTCATATCTCAGGGAAATCCGGCGTTCCCTTTCAATCGTTCGATCCTCTGCCACCTCTTGGTCCTACTGATGCTGGCCTGGCAACTGATCGTCCTTCATCTAGCCGTGTATCCCAACCTTCTACTTCTGTTGTTGGTCCGAATTCAACCATGGATCCCACGCATTCTACTGATCCTCAGATTGGTGCTCTGCAAGGTCTGGACGAGGATTTGCAGTTTGATGACAGCGAAGATCACTAGCCGACTCTCTCTCTCTCTCTCTCTCTCTCTCTCTCTCTCTCTCTTTATATTTATATATACACCAAATGTTAGTTTGTATGTATTAATATTGGCTACTTGTGCTAGCTTTGGTCGGCTAGTTCTTTTAAACCCATGTCGGCTGATATATGTATTTTTGGATTCGTATCTTTTTCTTCCGTAATAAGATATTATCTTACCAGAAATCCCGTGATTTTCGGTCTTCTTTATGGCAATTTTCTGAATGGTAGCAGCTTTATCAGGACTCAGCTGTAACGTCTTCCCATAAATAGCTTTTAATATTGACCGTTTCTTTTGCCGAGTATTTATCCTCCTCCTATAAATACCCGGCCTCTCTAGTTCTTTTCCAACACTTCTTCTTATTTCCTTATATCAATATGGTTTTTCCTCTTCCCTACTCGATCCTTTATCTCCAGTACCCCCGTGGTGTTCGACTAATGCCTTCATGCAAGGATTTTCAGACGTGGTACGAAAACCTTTTGCCCATGCGGCACGAGTTCAACTAATATCATTGTCACCATATTCGTATGGAAGAGGATCTTTGACTGTTTTTCCAAATGAAGGTCTCGACGGTTATACGAACAGAGCTCTTTTCTACTTTGCGGTTGCATATCCTGTCGGACCTTGTCTAATGGGGAACCCACTTCTCTTAGTGGTTCCTCCATTTTCTTTTCCTTCCACCGCCTTGGCTGTTTGCCTCGGTTGTACCCCTCCTCATCTTATCTAAGATCTTGGGGAGGCTGTACCTGAGTTCACTTCTACCACTGGGACATTATACTATTCGTTCTAGCATTCCCAGAGACTGAGGCTCGGTGGTTGGGTCGATCGACGGTACTATCTTGGAATAAGCGGTCACGCCACTGCATTTGGTTCCGCTGATGTGTCATGGCGGCTTTATACAAGACTAGGTTGTTTGAAACAATCCTACAGTTCCCATTCTTAAGACCTTTCCCTTGTATACGCCTGCTTACATTAGGACGTTTCCCTTGTATATTGTGATTTCGGACTATCGACGCCGTTTTCGGCCGAAGTAGCTCCTCTTTGTAATGTTCGTCCATGGAATAAAATGTTTACTCTTTTTTTTTTTAATCCCAAAATGAAGCATAATATTTCTTCATATATCTTGCATTAACTTGACTCGTCATGTGCTCTCCATTTTCGTCCACCAATATGTATACTCCATTTGCCAATTTCGTCTGAACAATAAATGGTCTCTCCCAATTGGGGCTCCACTTCACTAATCGGCCATCCTTTTGCTTGGGTGGTCATATAACTTTCCATACTAAATCGCCAACTTCAAATCGTTTAACACAAATTCTTTTATTATACCAATCGGTCACAACATCTTTATTCTTCTGTAAATTCTCGAATGCTTGCACCCGATCGGAATTAACATATAATAATTCATCCTTCATTAATTGATCGTACTGTTCGGCCGACATCGAGTCTGCTTTGCTCGTCCTCAAGGTCGGCACTATTATTTTGGCTGGGAGAACTGCATCCATCCCGTACGTTAGTCGAAATGGTGTAAATCCAGTGGCTGAAGTCTTCGCATTCCGATAGGCCCATAATGCCTCTGACAACTTTTCCTGCCACTTCCTTGGTTGATCTTCGATCATTTTATTTATAATCCCTATTAACTGATTATTCGTGGCCTCTGCTTGCCCATTTCCCTGTGGATAATACGGTGACGAATGTACGATCTTTATTCCGTATTCGTCTGCAAAGGCCTTAATCTTTCTCCCACGAATACTGTTCCTCTATCTGTTAGAATTGTCTGTGGAATTCCGAACCTGTAAATCAGTTGTTTTTTAATGAATTCAGTAACCTTTTCTTGGGATATGCTGACATATGCTTGTGCTTTGGCCCACTTTGTGAAATAGTCTGTGGCCACCAGAACATACTCATGTCTTTTTGAAGAAGAGTGATGAATTTTTCCAATAATATCCATAGCCCATCATCGAAATGGCCATGGCTTAATCATTATATGCAATTATTCGGCCGGTAACTTCTGTATCGGCCCATGCTTTTGACATTCACGGGTATCCTTTTGCGTATCTTTCACAATTCATTGCCATATTCGGCCAATAGTATCCTAGCCGAATAATGCTCCACTTCATTGATTTTCCTGCACGATGTGCGCCGCAGATCCCTTCGTGTACTTCTCCCATTACTCTTTTAGCGTCCTCTTCTCCTACGCGTCGGAGGAATACCCCATCAATGGCTCGCTTAAAGAGTAATCCCCCAATTATTGTATAATCAATTGCCTTTCGCTTTATGGTTGGGTTAGCTTCGGCTGGATCTTCCAAAACTCGCGCTATCTCTTTAATCCTATTCGGCCTTCTCGGTTTCGGCCAAACATATTTTCATGTTACCTGCTATCGGCATCAGCCAATATCTTGCTGCATGCTGAGCTAACTCATTAGCCAATTCATTCTCCTTCCTTGGAATATACTCAATGTATACCTCGTCAAATTCTTCTAATAAAACAATTGCCTCATCGTATAGCCTGATTAGCTGGGAACTCTTAATAGAAAAATCCCCAAGCTATTGTTGAATATCCATCTGAGAGTCTCCTTTGATCATAATGGCTTTGACTCCTTCGTCTATCAGCTGTTGTAATACCAAAATTAATGCTTTATACTCCGCCTCGTTATTTGTATAAGACTTGGGCAATTGCACATAATATTTATATACTGTGCCATCCGGTGTATGTAGTGTGAACCCTGCTCCAACCCCTGAAGCAGCTTTGGAACCATCGAACATCATCGTCCACGGATGCAGGTATACTATCCCCATTTCGTCCATTACTTTCGGCCGAAATTGTTCTTCAATATCGTGGGATACTGAAGACATTAAATGATCGGCCATAAAATCGGCTACGATTTGTCCTTTCATAGCCTTTAGAGGTTGATATTTCAAATCGTATGCATTTAACTTCATGGCCCATTTAGCCATTCTCCGGCTGCTGATTGGATCGTTCATCATGATCTTGACTATGTCAACCGAAGCCACTACTATTACTTGCCTTGGCTGAATATAGTATTCCAGCTTTTGGCACGCATGATAAAGACTCAGACACAACTTATGAATCAGCGAATACCTGAGTTCTGCATCTTTAAGAATTCTGCTCAGGTAGTAAATTGCCCGCTTCCTTCCTCATCCTCTTGAGCCAATAATGCTCCTATGGACTCTTCGTCCGCGGCTATATATAGCTTCAAAGGTCGGCCGAGGATAAGAGGGACCAACACTGGTGGGTTAATTAGAGCCTGTTTCAATTGTTCAAAGGCTCTTTGTTGGTCGGCTCCCCATTTGAATTCCTCCTATTTCTTTAATCTCAGTAGATCGGTTAGTGGTTTTCCCTTCCCGGCTGCATTTGCCAAGAATCTTCTTAGAAAATCGATCTGGCCTAAGAATTTCTATAGACTCTTCCTGTTGTGCGGAGGTCTAGCTTCCTGGATGGCCTTGGTTTTGTTTGCATCGACTTTTATGCCCTTGTTATGCACCAAGAACCCTAGGAAATTCCCTGCTTGTACTCCAAAAGCACACTTGGCTGGATTCATCTTAACTCCATGTAGCCTCATCCTTGCAAATACTCTCATCAGATCGGCCAAATGGCTTTCCATGTCTTTGGATCGGACCAGGACATCATCAATGTAGACTTCTATACAGTCCCCTATTAAGTCATGAAAAACATAGTTCATGGCATTACTACCCACTCGTATGTAGCTCCTGCATTCTTCAAACCGAATGGCATTACTACCCATTCGTATATCCCAATGGCTCCGGGGCACCTAAATGCAGTCTTATGTACATCCTCTTCGGCCATAAAGATCTGGTTGTACCCAGAATATCCATCCATAAAAGATAACATTCCCTGTTTCACAGCCGAATAAATTAATAGATCAACAATAGGCATCATATATTCATCATTGGGAGTGGCCATATTAAGATTTCTGAAATCAATACAAACTCTCAATTTCCCATTTTTCTTTATTATAGGTACAATATTTGACAACCACTCTACATATTTAGCTGGCCTAACAAATCCGGCCGCTAACAATTTTTCTATTTCTTCCTTTATTTTTAGAACTATTTTGGGCGCTACCCTCCTGACCGGCTGTTTATGCAGCTTAAATCCTTCTTTGATCGGTAGCCTATGTTCCACAATTGATCTTTCCAATCCAGGCATCTCTGTATAATCCCATGCAAAACAATCTTTGAACTCAATTAACACTTTTCTGAATCGGCAGTTCATATGTTGATCTAGATTTGCACTGACTGGAATCTCCCTTGGATGCTCATCTATGCCAACATTGACCATCTTCAGAGGATCTTGCGCTTTGAAATCCGGCGTCCGCTTTGGGATAGCGTCCATGAGTTCACTCCATCTTGCCTCCTCATTTGTAGATTCGAATTTGGCCGATTCCAACTCGATTGTCTTTTTGATTCTTTTATCCATTATTTACTTTCTTCTATGTCTGGCCGTAAGTCGGCCTGGTATCTGACTTCAAATCCCAAGTCCGTCCAGTCACATTCAACCACTTCCAGGTAGTGATCCCTACTACCGCTAGGAACGGTTGTATGGGCTCCTCGTATAAAACTGCATCGATTCGCCCAGCTGAACTGACTGGAAAAAGAGGTTGATCGCCATCTACTTCCTCAATCGTGCCATCGTTCTTCCAAAACCATATCTTCTGATGAAGGGTTGATGGCAAACACCTGGCTGCGTGAATCCAGCATAGGTCTAGTAAGGCCGCATACGGAACCTCAGCATCTACCACAAAAAACATAGTCGGAATTGAAATTGTTCTGACTGTAACATCTACTAGAATACATCCTTAGGCCGCAATTTGTGCCCCCACAAAGCTCAATACCTTTATCCTCGTGGGTAACAAGTCCTCCTTCGATCGGCCGATCTTAGTCAATATAGACAACGACATGATGTTGACGATTGCTCCACCATCAACGAACATTCTTCTCAATGGCCTTCCGTTGACCTAGCCTTTGACATACAGAGGCCTCACATGATGAGACATCTTTGCAGTCGGTGGTAAGATCGTGCTTGGCTGAGGTTCTGGAACGAAGGCCTCATATCCTTCTTCCATGATCTTCTTTCCTTCGGCCTCCGGCTGCAGTGCTTCCAGTTTGGCGAAACAAAAGTCCACTATGGCTTCTTCTTCGCCAAAATATTCTCCTTCCTTTTGACAGAATACCACAACTGGTTCAGTATCGGACCAATATTCTTCATGACTTGTTGTGGTTGCACTTACATATTTGCGCTAGACCCAAAGTCGAACTTGAATTGTCCGATTGAAAAGGTCTCATTGTTTGGGACAATGGACGTCTTTGATTTCCATTCCCTGGTTCGCACTGGTCTAGGCTTCCATTCTTCTTTCGGCTTTGCTCGATCATTATGAGCCTCAAGCTTCTTTCCTTTCGGCCGAAATTCAGTTTTATTCTTTAGCGGATCTTGATCGCCTTTCGGCTCATAGTTTCTCTCTCTTCTATTTTCGTCTGCCTTCAGACGAGCCTAAAACACTTTGTTCAGAATCCTCCCTTCAGACGAAGAACAATCATCTGGGAAGTCTTCTTCCATATGCATCATCTCGTACTCTTCCTCATATGTCATGTCTGCTTTCAACCGCTGCATTTTTCGTTTGAAGGTATGATATGATCCCTTCCCCTTTGGGACATTTTCATTTTTTGTCCTCAAAGCTAATGCTCCAAATCAGCCATGGCCGAAATGTCTTTGATTTGGGGAATTATGGACCCACTGGCCCACCTGAGTATTGGCCAGTGGTCTTCTAAACTTCTTCATCTTCGGGGATACAACCTCTTCAGGGACCGTAATCTGTATTACAGTCTTTCCATTCCTTTTGTCGGCTGTTAACTTCATTTATGAATCCCAACCATTAGTAATTATCTTCAGAGTTGACTTCCACTTTTCGTCCTTGAATTCTGAATTCTGTGGTCCTTCCGATCGCTTGATCCATTCTTTGACTAAGTAATCTCCCAAGTGGTCAAAGACATCCGAGACCTTCTCTTTTCCCTTTTGTGGAGAACCTAATCGTCTCCAAACTCCTGTCGTTTTCTGAACTGATGGCTGAATTCCTAGCCGATCGTGCACAGAACTTTTGCTAGACGATGATTAGTCCCCTAGATGATCATGAACATACTTGTTTTGATCGGGGTGCACCATCACCATGTTAGCAACGAGAAATGGATTTTTATCTATTGCCATTAATCTGTCTGGGAATTTCAATTTCCCATCATCAACATGCTTCTGAATCGTCTTTCTAAAATGCCCACAGACTTCTGTAGAATAAGTGGCTGATCCGTGAAATCTGCACCACCCAGCATCCATTTGTTCTTTAGTCGGCTGTGGATGATTCCCTTTGAACTCGAACAATCCATTCTTCAGGCAATAATCGAAAATCTCATCCATTTGAGAAGGGTCAAAAGAATAAAATCGCTGAGATTCATCTCTAACTTCTCCCTCTTTTTCCTTGACTCTCACTGGCCGAAGAGCTGGAGAAGTCATGGGCTTTTTGATTGCCAACTCAGCCCTTGCAACTTCAGCTAAGGCAGGGACATCGTCCATGTTGAACTCTTCTCCGACTTCACACCTGTCCAGTGACTCCGCAAATGATGCGGCCGACTGGATAAGCTGTGATCTTCCGCTCTGGCTTCGGCTTGATTTGAAAGCCGCTTGTTCCGCCAAATAAGTCTCCATCCTTATAGCTTCGGCCGTCAATTTGGCCACAGTCATTGGTCTTGTAACCATCAGTC
Source organism: Hygrophila difformis (assembly GCA_030278955.1). Lineage (NCBI taxonomy): Eukaryota > Viridiplantae > Streptophyta > Magnoliopsida > Lamiales > Acanthaceae > Hygrophila > Hygrophila difformis. The sequence continues at coordinate 50,896,934 of JAOANR010000004.1, forward strand.
TATGCTTGATGGAAAACTTTAGATTCTGCTTTAGGATCTGACTATATTCATGCTCTGGCAACATCGTCTTCATTTGAGCCTTGATGGCGTAAAATCTTTCTATGAACTCAGTAACTGTTTCTCCCGTCTTCTGCTTGGTAGAGGTCAGATCTACCACTGACACCTCAAGACTAGTGTTGTAGAACAGGTCATGGAATAATCGTTCCATTTCAGCCCACGCGTTAACCGATCCTGGAGGCAGATTGATATACCATTCAAATGTTGGTCCAGTAAGCGACAAACTGAACAGAATCAACTTATGGAAATCGTTCTGCGCTATCCTGGTGCACTGAGCCGTCAATCGGCCGATATGCTCAATAGTCGATCGGCCGACTTCTCCTGAAAACGTGTTGAATTCAGAAACCTTTACTCCTCTAGGCAATGGATATTGCTCCTCTATGTAGTCAGGATAAGGTTTCCTGTACATCGGCCGATTCTCCTGGCCGATGAGGTTCCCGAATTGGGTATGAATAATTTCAGCTATAAGTTCTCTATATACCAGTTGTGGCTGATTCTGCTGCTGCAGTGGATATTGTTGTTGTACCACTGAAGCAGGTGGTTGCACTACTGGTTGAGGCGGTTGATGTTGCTGTTGTTCGTACCTTTGTTGTGGTGGGACGAAAGGTCGTGGCCCCTGCCCTCCTAGCGGTCGATAGGCCTGCTGTTGGTAGTTATGAGGATTTTGGATCACAGGCGGTGGATTCTGCACCGCTTGTGCATTCTGTGTTCCCATCGGATACATGTTCCTTGCTAGTTCGGCTCTAAACATCGCTGGCATTGCCGCCTGTATATTTCTTCTATCTGCCGAACTGAATTTGTAACCACCGCTTCTACCATGAACTGCACGTGATCGCGAAATCGGGGGGTTAGATCATCATGCGGAAACTTCTGAGTGTTGAAATTTGATGGTCCAGGGAATCCTGGAGGGAATTCGCCTGGTTCTCCTGTGCGCTCTTCCTGAATCGGTGGTAAATCAGTACTTGCCGCCGTATTGACTGCCGGAGTTGCATGTGGATCAACTGCCATTGTGAGTCCCACTGGGCGTGCCACTGTTTGGCTTCGGTTGAGCCAAGGACCTTTTTCTCCTCAAGGGAGGCTATCGGAAAAGGATCAAATCGATTATGGGTCCGAAAATGTGAGAATGCGCCCAAACTTGACTGGATTTCACTATAATAACAATGGCAAAATCGAATACAAAGGAATATCTACTAGTTGTTAAGAAACAACGGCTGATTAACCCATAAAAGAGTACCAAACTACCGGTTGTTGAGAAACAACGGTGGACTTGGAAATGTAACCGTTAATAGCTAGGCTAAAGTCTAGGAAAGTTGGTAAATGAAAGCTGTAAAGAAAGCAATAAAAGATACAAAGAATTAAATTGTATAAAAGAATCTTGGGGTGGAATGGTCTCCCTTGATTCTGAGCATGACATCCCCTATTTATAGCCGGATCTCTGGTAACCGCTTTGAGCCGATTTTGGCTTCTTCCTTTCAACTATTTCTTGGCCGGATGGGTCGGCCCTTGAAATTCTGACCTTCTTAGGCTCCTGCGCACTTTTCCTTCTTTTGGCCCATCCTTCTACTGCTGGGCTTTTCCTAGCCCAATTACCTGGCCAATTCCTATCTGTTTCCCGGCCCATTCTCTTTGTGGCCACATAATTATACTTTAATTTAACAAAAATAATAGTTTGACATTATATTTAAACGCCAGTTCCACTTCTACCCATGTATATTATGACATTTGTTTCTATGCTCACTATTATACGTATTTTGATATATTGCCAGAGATGGATCCCCCTAATAAACCCTAATCCCTCCCTCAAAAATATTCACCTCAACATTACATTCCTAAACCATAAAATTAGCATAAATAGACACACACACACATATATAAAAATGCAAAAAATCATTATTCCGCTCCCACTTTCATTCATTATCCTACTACTATTACTACTACTAATAATAATAATAATAATAATAATAATAATAATAATAATAATAATAATAATAATAATAATAATAATGGCCTTGTTATCAGCATGTTATTCAGACATCCAATCTTACCTTTGTGTGTGTGTAATCTACTGTGGAAATAAAAAGTTAAAAACCAATATCTAATTACCTTTGTTCTGTTTTAGCTTGTTTCATCGAAAACTTTTAGGCCCGTGAATTAGTTGTTAGCTGTTAACTGATTTTGTGAGTAATAATTAGTTAAAATTAGCTGTTTGACAATTTCGAGAATAACTTTTTGCCTAGAAATCTAGAATAATTAAAATCCAAAATGTTGCTATTTGCAGCGGTTTCAAAAAGAGTTGATTGAACAATGTTTTAATTTATTTTGTCTTTTTAAATAAGCTAATTCAGTTCAAATTGCCTAGAATTAGCTAATTCCAATTAGTTGTTTTGCTAACCAGGGCTTTAATGTGTTGTGGCATTTAATTCGGTTACCATACAACCTCTTTAAGAGCATACAAATATCATAAAAAATACTTCCCCATTTTTTAAAGATAGCTACGTTGACACTATTCACACAAACACTTTAAGTTGAAGTTTTATCATAGTTATACAAAGTTAAAATATAGCCAAGTGAGATCTTGTTAGATTCATCTCATCTAATAGTTTTTAAATATCAAACTTTTATAATTTTTACTTGTAACGAATTTGAGTTATTAATGATTTTAAAAATGCATTGAATTGCGTGTTGGGTGTGTTCGTAGCAAAAAAAAAATGGGGTAAATGTTTAAAAGGGTCATGACAAGGAGGTTATTCCACTTTTAGGCCATAACAAGTTGCAATTGTGAAAACAGACCATAACAAATACAGTTTTGCAAAGTTTAGGCCATATGACCTATTTGAAATTAATAAATAACCCCAACAACTTTTCCTTCTTTCATTTTAACCCCAAGAAAGTTTGACTTTATTTATTTTAATCATTTCTCAATATACTTAGTTTTTCATTATATAAATGACACCCAACACGCTTGAAAATTGGTATCAGAGACTAGGTTTTATTGAAGAACATATTAATTATATTATTTATTAATGGAGAAGATTTAATTATTTAATGAATTTAGTTAATTTGCAACCAACCAGTTATTTCCAAATTTTGGAAATAAAAAATAGAAATTTCCAAAGGAAATTCTTGAACTTGTCCAAAAGACAAGATTTTATTAAAAGTAATTTCTTTCATAAAAATGAGAGGAACTGACTGGAAAGAAATTGATCTGGATAGCTCTAAGTTCTCACAAGACTTAAGAGAAATCCAAAAGACGATTCAAGACTATGGTAACAGGGTATTAATTTTACCTGGGAAAATAGATAACTTAAATCAATCTATAGAGGAGATCCTGCAATTATTTCAAGATCTAAAGAACGAAATTTTGAATCTGAAATTTGATATTTCGGATATGAAGAAAAGGCAGAAGGATATTCCTGGATCTTCCAAGAATAACCAAGCCAATATTAGAGATGAATTCAGACCCGTACAAGCTTTAAGGTAAAGCAACTATGATTCCAAAGCAGAAATCGCAAGAAGAGCTTATGATCGATCTCCTGAAAACAGTCGAATGAGTGTTTCCAGAGCAAATCTATCAGATCTACAAGAATTAGCAGAATCATTTCCCCAACTCGAGATTATGGATTTGGTTAATGTAAAACCCAATGAAGTTCTTCAATTGGGTTATGTGGAAGAATCAGGATCCCACATGACCCACGATGGACCGCCTGATGTCCCAATGAGGGAAAGTACAGACTTCCACATGAACAGGTATCCTGAGGTGCATCTCAATGTGTAACGCCCCAAAAATTTAAAACCAAATTTCTGTGACGTCACTGCCGTGTTACCTCTCTTAAACTGTTGGCCAATCAATTTAAGATCAATAACACGTAGCCAAGTAAACAGGAAGCCAATGAATCATAATACAAATCCAGAAAGGAAACCTCACATCATAACAGACGTCCGGCTTACAAGCCTTATTCATGCGACATAACAGTCGACATAACTGTCTCATCTCAACCTGTCAGAGATGTCAAGTAAAACTCAAGACAGAACATAGTGTTCCGATCGGTACCACAAGCAGTACGAGACAAGGTAATAGAGTCATAGCATTTTATTCGAGACAAGCACATAAGTCCACAACATGCTAATGCATCTCTAGGTAGATCACTCATCCCCAAACCCCACATCGTGCTCAGGCTCTGCGTCCTCCCCGGGATTATCTATACATGAAAACATAGCAAGGGTCAGTACAAGGTACTGAGCAAGAATAGAAGAATCGGCATAAGGGGAAACAAGAATTAACTTGATTCCCTAGAAGTATATTTATACATATAGGTGGAGATATATTCCGTTTTTAAACATTTGTTAGGCATAACATAAAAATTGAGCAGAGCAAACAAGTAAACATCACACCGTCCCATACCGGTGCTTCAACCACTGCAAATAAGATGAATGATGGATGATGAGATGAAATGTTATGACCTAAAATGTCTATCTACCCTAAATGCAACACATAAGCATGTCTAGCGCGCACCTAGGTACCATGGTCGGTATTCCCTCCCATATAAGGGTCCACACCCCTTAATGGTCGAGAGACATACCCACAGTGCCCCCGCCGCGGACACTAACAGCTGAGATCGTGGCTTACGGCAAGCGGGTCAGGCTAAGGGTCATGAGCCCTTTCTAGCCAAATACAGACTAGGATATAAATCCTTTTCAGTCTCAATGCCCCGGAAAAGATACCATTATGCCCAATCGGATACCGATTTGTAAGCATAGGGTATCCTACCCGCGTAGCATTATTCAATGCCCCGGGAAAGATACTACTATGCCCCATCGGATACCGAATGTAAGCATAGCGTATCTTACCCGCGTAGCATTATTTGATTCACCAACATATCATCACAGATATTCAGATATCATCACAGATATCACATATCATTACAGATATTCACATATCATCACAGATATTCACATATCATCACAGATATTCAGATATCATCACAGATATCACATATCATTACAGATATTCACATATCATCACAGATATTCAGATATAATCACAGATATCAAGATTCAATTCAATCACATGTTCATACGTAAATCAACGCATATTCAGACTCAATTCAATCACTCATCTCGAGTTAAGTATAATCCGGGGTGTGCCAAGTCCCACGTATCGGCATCAACAACTCATCGCGAGTTAAGTATCAAGGGTGTGCCAAGCCCCACATATCGGCACCAACACATAATCAAATTCAATTCCACATATGTCAATACGTAAATTACGTGTCATGACAAAATAAACAACTCATCGCGAGTTAAGTGTCAAGGGTGTGCCAAGCCCCACATATCGGCACCAACACTCACATCAACATAGAAGCGAAACAAGACTCGATCTCAACTAAGGCATAGTAGATCACCGCTAATCGCAACTAAGTTCAAAGATTGTGAGCATAATGATGGTTATGGCATGCTAGAAGCATAAGAAGAACTAAGGAAACACGAAGGACGAAGAATCGGAAAACGAGCGAACGAATCGCGCGGGCAGGGGAGCCCGCGCGCACCCGGCGCGGTTTTCTCAAGGAGAGCGCGCCGGCCCCGCGCCAAAGACGCAGGTTGCGTCGTTCGTGTCTCCGCGCGCTGCCCGCGCGGTTTTCGTGAAAAAGGCGCGCCAACTGCGCGCCGTCCTGACAAGGACGTCGTTGACGTTCTTCTCACGCGCTGCCCACGCGCTTTTTGGCTAAAGGGCGCGCCAAGTGCGCGCCGACACATCAGAAACGATGGAAATGGCGGTTTCCGGCCATTCCACCGATTATGCCCCCATTTAGGCCTATCTCTACCCTTGCCTGGTATTGAGATGTTCCAAACTCTTCCAATACAGCTCCCCAACTCCTCCAAACACCTATACCAAGCTACACAACAAGAAATCAAGCTCCAAACATCAAAATTCATTCAAGAACATGATTTCATCATCATGAAACCATTTGAAGCTCTAAAACTGAAATCAACAACACCAAAATGGTCTCAAGTACTAACCTTAGCTTCCTTTAACACTTATTCAGCTTCCAAACAAGAATCCAAGCTTCGATTCAACACCAAAAGCAAGAATTTCTACAAACACCCAATTTTCGTCACCAACTTTCATCACCCCAAAACTCACTCAAACATCATCAAAATCAAGTGTAGAAACTAGGAAAATACTTACCAAAGCTTATATAAGTAATCCCCCAACTTGATTTGAGGAAGAAAACACCAATTCCAAGCCAAAATGAAGAACCCTATCTTCACCGAGAGGGAGTGACGGGAATGAGGGATGATGATGATGAAATGGGGTTTTTCCAATGCCCAATCTGATTTTTGAAGGATCAAAAAATGGATCCGGGTCGGGTCACGGGTCTCGGGTCGGGTCGGAATGTGGGTTAAAAGAGTTACACCACTTGTCTTGACCACATTGCACCCGTTTGAGCACTTGACTCTTATTATCTTGTGAGTTGAACTCACTTATTCCCCCACTTAAATCTTCATTCCCTACAAAATAATCCACACACCAAGTCTTTTGTTAATTAACCATAACTAAATTAAATTAATTATGAGTTAATTAAATCGGGGTGTTACAATCTCTCCCCCTTAGGATCATTCGTCCTCGAATGAAAAAGTATGGATTAGGGTCATTACCTCACTGAATTGGAATTAAGTCCAATTCGGGATAACGCCTCGCCATGCTTTCCTCTGTCTCCCAAGTAGCATCCTCTACGCCATGTCTCGACCAAAGTACTTTCACCATTTTGATCACCTTATTGCGAAGTATCTTTTCTTTAGTGTCTAGAATCGCCACGGGGTGTTCTTCGTATTCTAGGCTGTCATCCAACTCCACCTCCTCCGGTTGTATAATTTTGTTAGGATCCGAGATAAACTTCCTCAACTGAGAGACGTGGAAAACGTTGTGCACATTTCCCACCTCAGTTGGCAATTCTAACCGGTAAGCGACCTTCCCAATCTTTTTAGTGATCTCATAGGGGCCTATAAATCTGGGACTCAGTTTCCCCTTCTTCCCAAATCGTCTCACGCCCCTCATGGGTGACACTCTCAAGAGTACCCAATCTCCAATCTCGAATTCAATGTCTCTCCTGGACAAATCAGCATAACTCTTCTGACGATCCTGAGCTTCCTTCATTCTGTCTCTGATCACACGTACCACTTCCGTGGTCTGTTCAATAAGTTCAGGACCCATCACCACTCGCTCTGAAGGATCACTCCAACACAAGGGCGTCCTGCACTTTCTTCCGTATAAGGCCTCGAAAGGCGCCATACGAATACTCGCGTGATAGCTATTGTTGTAGGAGAACTCCACCAAAGGTAGATGTTCCTCCCACGATCCTCGAAAATCCATCACACACGCCCTCAACATATCCTCCAAGGTTCTAATGGTCCTTTCGGTCTGTCCATCAGTCTGAGGGTGCCACGCAGTACTCATACTGATCTGTGTCCCAAAGGCTGTCTGCACTTCCTTCCAGAACCTAGACAGGAATCTGGAATCTCTGTCGGAAATGATTTCTCGAGGAATACCAAAACGTCTAACCACATGTTGGATGTAAGCGCCAGTCAACTGTTGCATGCTCCAGTTCAATCTCATTGGTATAAACACAGCACTCTTTGTTAGTCGGTCCACAACTACCCAAATAGTATCAAAACTGCTCCGTGTCTTGGGTAGCCCGGTGACAAAGTCCATAGCAATGGACTCCCATTTCCAAGTAGGAACATCCAAAGGTTGTAATAAGCCTGAAGGTCTCATATGTTCGGCTTTCACCTTCTGGCAAGTGGAACACCTAGACACAAATTCTGCCACTTCCTTCTTCATGCCTTTCCACCAATAGTTTTGCCTCAAATCCTTGTACATCTTTACTGCTCCCGGATGTACGGAGTAAGGTGTGCAATGTGCTTCCTCCAAAATTTTTCCTTTCAACGCCTGATCTTTCGGAGGCACACACCAACGGTCCCCAAACTTGATCATATCCTTGCTATCAATCACAAAGCCTTCCGCTTTACCCTTACGAATCCGAGCTTTCAAATGCATCATCTCTTGACTTACAGCTTGACTTAGTCTGAGTTCCTCGAGTAATGATGGCATCACCGTCATAGCATTCAGCCTCGCTATCGTGTCGTAAGGAACAACCACAACACCTTCCTTGTCTAACTCTTGCCTCAACTTCCAAGGGAGAGTAATTGAGTTCAGTACATGTCCCTTCCTACTTAGTGCATCAGCCACCCGGTTGGCTTTTCCTTCTATGTACTGAATACTCGTGTCGTAGTCCTGCAAAAACTCTAACCACCTTCTTTGCCTACCGCTCATCTTGTCTGCAGTGTAGAGACATTTAAGGTTCTTATGATCCGAATAGATTTGACACTTGGCGCCGTAAAGATAATGCCTCCAAATTTTTAATGCATGTACGACCGCTGCCATCTCCAGGTCGTGAGTCGGGTAATTCAGCTCGTGAGGCTTTAATTGCCTAGAGGCATATGCAATCACCTTGCCATACTGCATAAGCACACACCCAAGTCCTCGATAAGATGCATCTGTGTATACCTCATATTCCCCCGATTCATCAGGTAACACTAGGACCGGAGCCTCTGTCACCTTCTTCTTCAATAGATCAAAAGCTCGCTGACAGTCCTCACTCCAATGAAATAATACATCCTTTCTCAATAACTGAGTCAAGGGTCGAGCAATGCTAGCGAACCCCTCAATGAACCTCCTGTAGTATCCCACCAATCCAAGGAAACTACGCACCTCACTGACATTAGTTGGAGGATTCCACTCCAACACTGCTTCGACCTTCGCAGGGTCTACTGAAATTCCTTCGCCTGACACAATATGCCCAAGGAAAGCCACCTTATCCAACCAAAACTCACACTTCGAAAGTTTGGCATACAACTTGTGCTCCCGAAGTACCTGCAACACTGTCCTGAGATGTTCCTGGTGTGTCTTTACATTGGAAGAGTATACCAAAATGTCATCAATAAAGACAACCACACAAACATCTAACCAAGGTCGAAAGACGCGATGCATCAAATCCATAAAAACTGCTGGGGCATTAGTTAGCCCAAACGGCATCACTGTGAACTCGAAATGACCATACCGCGTTCGGAAAGCTGTCTTTTCACGATCTCCCTCTGCCACTCGAATCTGATGGTATCCTGATCTCAAGTCGATCTTAGAGAAAGTGGATGCACCCTTCAGCTGGTCAAATAGGTCATCAATCCTCGGCAGTGGGTAACGGTTCTTGACTGTGATCTGATTGAGCCCCCGATAATCAATACACATCCGTAAGCTTCCGTCCTTCTTTTTGACAAAGATTACCGGTGCTCCCCAAGGCGAACTGCTAGGTTGAATGTATCCTTTATCAAGTAGATCCTTAAGCTGTTCCTTCAACTCCCTCAACTCGGCAGGAGCCATTCGGTAAGGGGCCTTGGCAACTGGTGCCGCTCCCGGTACCAAGTCAATGACAAAGTCTATCCCCCGAACAGGCGGAAATCCGGGTATCTCATCAGGAAACACATCTGGAAACTCCGAGACAATAGGAATCTGTGCAATTGTCGAACTCGAGGGTGCTGGCGTCATCTCACGCACAGAACAAAAGTATACTGGATACCCTTTTCTAATTAAAGCTGCAAAAGTGACAGAAGATACCACTCGAATGTTAGGAGGGTAATAAATCACTTGCTCACCTTCTTCATCGGTGAAGGAAATCCTTGGTATCCCGCAGTCTAATCTGGCTCGGTACTTAGATAGCCAATCCATTCCCAAAATCACGTCAAAATCGGCCAAATCTAGCACCACTAGATTCGCTCTGAACTCTCGCTCTTTGATGATTATCTGTGCATCGGGTTTAATCCACTGGCTTCGCATGAGGTCTCCCGAAGGTAGCGTAACAAGGAGTTGATAAGCCTCCAGTGGTCCCATATCATTATTGGTTACGAATTCCGATGATATAAACGAGCATGATGCACCCGAATCATATAAGGCATAAGCAGGCACATTATCAACTAGTATAGTACCTACGCATTTAATAACATAAGGCACTACTTGGGCATTTGTTACAGATGGTTAAGTCGATCAAGATTGAAATTGAACAATAAACAACTTACTAGTCATGACATCGTCTCGCCCATCTAGCTCAGCCCGCTCAATCACGTTGAGGCGGCCCCCACGGCCCCTCTGTGGTCCACGACCTCTGTCTGCACCTCGTCCACGCGACGCATTCCCACCAGGCGCACCTGAAGTAGATCCTCCTACTTGACCTACCAACTGTGGGCACTGTGGCCTCAAATGTCCTGGCTGTCCGCAATTCCAGCAGTGGAGTCCGCTCCTGTACGGTGGCTGTGCATAAGTCTGAGGTCTAGAGGTCCTTCCCCCGCTTCTCGGCCTCATCTGCCTATGCTGGGGTCTACTCGGCCCCCCCGAATCTCTGCGACGAGCGGCCCACACGCGCTGCACATCAGTGCGAGCTCTCTCAATGAATAAAGCCTGATCATATGCTGAAGCTAAGCAGGCGTGTTGGTTGCTAAACCCAGTCCGGATCTCAGCCTTCAATCCATCCACAAACCTCGAAACCTTATCTTCCTCGTCAGCAACTAGCATTGGTACGTATGACATGAGTTCCACAAAACGACCATAGTATTCAGACACTGTCATATTTCCTGCTTGCTCCAGGTTGAGAAATTCCCCCTTTTTAATATTCATCATCTGAGTAGTGAAAAAGTGGGATCTCAAGGCATGACAGAAAACTTCCCATGAAAAGTTGGGTCTCGCCATAAGCTCATTCTTACACGACCTCCACCAATGGAGAGCTGGTCCAGTAAGATACTGCCGTCCCACTCTGACCTTCCAATCCTCTGGGCAGTCTATATTCTCGAAGATCTCCTCCATATGATAAATCCAATCGGTCAGAGCAACCGGGTCTACTCCTCCACTAAAGACCGGCGGTTGATAATGCCTTGCTAGATGCACGTAATCCACGGGTCTGGGTGGTGGTTGCGCAGGTTGATTCGCCTGCCCCTGATACATCCCATGCATAGCATTAAACATATTTTGCATAAACTGAGGGTCAATGGGCATCTGCACAGGTGGCGGTGGTGGTGGTGGCACTGGTTCGTCCTCATAGTTCAAGTCATCCTCCACCTCTACCGGTTCCTCAATTGGAACATCTTCCACGTGATCATTGCCAAATCCACCATCCTCATGGTACTGTCCACGACCCCCAATAACTGGCCCCTGATTCCTACGAGGCCTTCCCCTCCTCCTGGGCTCTCCACCCCTGCGCGGCGGCATCCTATATTCATAACGTAACGAGATATTCAGTAACACTCTGAAAACAAGAATAATTCCTTACCGAACAACAATTATTATGTATAGAATTCCCGGAATATCCCCAAGGATTGATCCTGGTTTGATTCACAAACCACAATCCACCCCTATAGGGCACGCAGATAACCGAAAACAATGCAATCTACAATAATATAAGCAGAGCTAGATGCAATTCCTACACTATATGCTTTCCCCCACACATCTCACCACATGCTTGTGTTAGAATTCTAAGCACATACGAGCAGACATGGCTCTGATACCAAATGTAACGCCCCAAAAATTTAAAACCAAATTTCTGTGACGTCACTGCCGTGTTACCTCTCTTAAACTGTTGGCCAATCAATTTAAGATCAATAACACGTAGCCAAGTAAACAGGAAGCCAATGAATCATAATACAAATCCAGAAAGGAAACCTCACATCATAACAGACGTCCGGCTTACAAGCCTTATTCATGCGACATAACAGTCGACATAACTGTCTCATCTCAACCTGTCAGAGATGTCAAGTAAAACTCAAGACAGAACATAGTGTTCCGATCGGTACCACAAGCAGTACGAGACAAGGTAATAGAGTCATAGCATTTTATTCGAGACAAGCACATAAGTCCACAACATGCTAATGCATCTCTAGGTAGATCACTCATCCCCAAACCCCACATCGTGCTCAGGCTCTGCGTCCTCCCCGGGATTATCTATACATGAAAACATAGCAAGGGTCAGTACAAGGTACTGAGCAAGAATAGAAGAATCGGCATAAGGGGAAACAAGAATTAACTTGATTCCCTAGAAGTATATTTATACATATAGGTGGAGATATATTCCGTTTTTAAACATTTGTTAGGCATAACATAAAAATTGAGCAGAGCAAACAAGTAAACATCACACCGTCCCATACCGGTGCTTCAACCACTGCAAATAAGATGAATGATGGATGATGAGATGAAATGTTATGACCTAAAATGTCTATCTACCCTAAATGCAACACATAAGCATGTCTAGCGCGCACCTAGGTACCATGGTCGGTATTCCCTCCCATATAAGGGTCCACACCCCTTAATGGTCGAGAGACATACCCACAGTGCCCCCGCCGCGGACACTAACAGCTGAGATCGTGGCTTACGGCAAGCGGGTCAGGCTAAGGGTCATGAGCCCTTTCTAGCCAAATACAGACTAGGATATAAATCCTTTTCAGTCTCAATGCCCCGGAAAAGATACCATTATGCCCAATCGGATACCGATTTGTAAGCATAGGGTATCCTACCCGCGTAGCATTATTCAATGCCCCGGGAAAGATACTACTATGCCCCATCGGATACCGAATGTAAGCATAGCGTATCTTACCCGCGTAGCATTATTTGATTCACCAACATATCATCACAGATATTCAGATATCATCACAGATATCACATATCATTACAGATATTCACATATCATCACAGATATTCACATATCATCACAGATATTCAGATATCATCACAGATATCACATATCATTACAGATATTCACATATCATCACAGATATTCAGATATAATCACAGATATCAAGATTCAATTCAATCACATGTTCATACGTAAATCAACGCATATTCAGACTCAATTCAATCACTCATCTCGAGTTAAGTATAATCCGGGGTGTGCCAAGTCCCACGTATCGGCATCAACAACTCATCGCGAGTTAAGTATCAAGGGTGTGCCAAGCCCCACATATCGGCACCAACACATAATCAAATTCAATTCCACATATGTCAATACGTAAATTACGTGTCATGACAAAATAAACAACTCATCGCGAGTTAAGTGTCAAGGGTGTGCCAAGCCCCACATATCGGCACCAACACTCACATCAACATAGAAGCGAAACAAGACTCGATCTCAACTAAGGCATAGTAGATCACCGCTAATCGCAACTAAGTTAAAAGATTGTGAGCATAATGATGGTTATGGCATGCTAGAAGCATAAGAAGAACTAAGGAAACACGAAGGACGAAGAATCGGAAAACGAGCGAACGAATCGCGCGGGCAGGGGAGACCGCGCGCACCCGGCGCGGTTTTCTCAAGGAGAGCGCGCCGGCCCCGCGCCAAAGACGCAGGTTGCGTCGTTCGTGTCTCCGCGCGCTGCCCGCGCGGTTTTCGTGAAAAAGGCGCGCCAACTGCGCCCCGTCCTGACAAGGACGTCGTTGACGTTCTTCTCACGCGCTGCCCACGCGCTTTTTGGCTAAAGGGCGCGCCAAGTGCGCGCCGACACATCAGAAACGATGGAAATGGCGGTTTCCGGCCATTCCACCGATTATGCCCCCATTTAGGCCTATCTCTACCCTTGCCTGGTATTGAGATGTTCCAAACTCTTCCAATACAGCTCCCCAACTCCTCCAAACACCTATACCAAGCTACACAACAAGAAATCAAGCTCCAAACATCAAAATTCATTCAAGAACATGATTTCATCATCATGAAACCATTTGAAGCTCTAAAACTGAAATCAACAACACCAAAATGGTCTCAAGTACTAACCTTAGCTTCCTTTAACACTTATTCAGCTTCCAAACAAGAATCCAAGCTTCGATTCAACACCAAAAGCAAGAATTTCTACAAACACCCAATTTTCGTCACCAACTTTCATCACCCCAAAACTCACTCAAACATCATCAAAATCAAGTGTAGAAACTAGGAAAAATACTTACCAAAGCTTATATAAGTAATCCCCCAACTTGATTTGAGGAAGAAAACACCAATTCCAAGCCAAAATGAAGAACCCTATCTTCACCGAGAGGGAGTGACGGGAATGAGGGATGATGATGATGAAATGGGGTTTTTCCAATGCCCAATCTGATTTTTGAAGGATCAAAAAATGGATCCGGGTCGGGTCACGGGTCTCGGGTCGGGTCGGAATGTGGGTTAAAAGAGTTACACCACTTGTCTTGACCACATTGCACCCGTTTGAGCACTTGACTCTTATTATCTTGTGAGTTGAACTCACTTATTCCCCCACTTAAATCTTCATTCCCTACAAAATAATCCACACACCAAGTCTTTTGTTAATTAACCATAACTAAATTAAATTAATTATGAGTTAATTAAATCGGGGTGTTACACAATGCAAGACGAAACCCAGGACAGAACCCAAGTAGAGCACCAGAATCCACACCGTAGGCTAAGACGATGTTACAACCATTAAAATCCAGGCTTCCAGTATTCCAAATATTCCAATAATATAGTTAAAAACCTTTATCCATATCTTGTTACGCCCTAAGGTAGGAAACGAAATTGGGATGTGCTGTTTGTTGCTGAAGGAGCCAAGAATCGGTGAACCATCGGTCGCGGCTGCGTGGTTGGAGGAAGTCTGTAAAATCCCGGAGCTTAGGAAACTCGGCAGCAAGACGGTCAAATCCAAGGTATGAAGTTTAATGCTTAGTTTAATCATCGGAAGCATGATGGACTTTAATTGGACTATATTTAATGAAAAATATAAGATGGGGGTCAAAGTGTAATAAGGCAAAAGTTGAAGTCAACCGATGGGGTCAAAAGTATAATTAGGCAAAAGTAGGTAGGCTCAAGTATAATTTTAAAAAGTCTGAATGGCCTAAAAATGAACAAAGATGGTTTGTTATGACCTAAAATTCATAAACCAATTAGTCATGGCCTAAAACCTGAAAGGCCTCCTTCTGATGGCCTATTTTGATAATTACCTCAAAAAACAGAGGAGGTATATATCTCACGTCACAGATACTTCTCCCATCACAAATCCATCGAGATGCAACTCACTTTAGATTTCCCTGAGGAACAATGGTGAGAAAGTTCAGTAAAAAGCTGGGCTTGGACCTTGTAGTTTAATTTTGATTATAACTGGGCCCATTTAATGAATTGAACTTGGGGTCCCCATCAACCAATCTGAACGTTTTTAATGGGAACGGTTTATAGGCTGAATTGGGGAATTGCAGCACATGCCGAATGTGCTACGTTTTAGTGCAATAGGTGATAAGTGTTTCTGTAGCATTCATTTTCCAAAAATGAGGACGGTTTATATTTGTTAAGGTGATATAGACCTGTCAAAACGGCCTTAGCCCGTTGGGCCCGCCCGCCCCGCAAGGTAAAAAAATGCGGGGCGGGCTAAACTTTTAGAGGCCCATTTAAATACGGGCCTCAACGGGCCCAAACCCGCGGCGGGCGGGCTTTTGCGGGTTCGGCCCGCGGCGGGGCGGGCCTACCCGCGGGCTTTCAGTTTTTTTTTTTTTTAACGTTGTGCATCGATTGAATTTATTATTCTTTAGTATGAATATTTAGCATAATGTCATCAAACATTTAAATTATTGAATTGATTGCGTATTGAATTATCTGTCTCTTCTAATATTTCCATGTTCATTTAATTTATGAGTATCAAGTTTTTTAAGTTTTAAATTCCTTATTATTCTATTTATTAAAAATTATGGGTGCAGACAAATATTTATTTTTTTAAAATATAAATTAATAAATTATGCTCATACAATCTTACCTAATAAAATACTAAATTTAGTGAATTATGTCCAGACAATCTTACCTAATAAAATATATAATTAATGAATTATGCTTAGACAGTTTTACCTAATACAACTCTATCAAAGACTTTATCTGTGAGACCTAAAATTTAAACAATTCAATCATTAATTGTAAAACTTTTGTCACACATATTATATTTTGCAAAATATTATATACTCCTTTAGTATTAAAAATTGAATAATCATAAATTCTTTTAAATAATTATTCAACAAACCCACATAAAAGTAAATAGTGCCAATAAATACACACTTACTTATTTATAATCATAAATACTAATTATAAATCTCTTTATTTTATTTTTAATATATACATTAAAAAATATATCCAAAATTTATTTTTTTACAAATAAAAAATAATACTATTATTTAAATAAAAAGCCCGCGGGCCGACCCGCATAAACCGCGGCCCGCATGTGGGGCGGGTCGGGTCTAGACATTTTGAGCCCGCCCCATTTAGGCCCGCCCCGTTCAAACCCGCAAAAACGCGGGGGCCCGCGCGGGCCGGCCCGTGTCGCCCCGCGGGCCCGTTTCGACACCTCTAAGGTGATATTAAGATTCCATCTATATGTAGCTGCCCGGTTTGGAAATAATAATATATGCAATTAATGAAAAAATAATGATGATTGCCTTTCCAAAACTTTTGAATACATCATAACAGCAAAACCGTAAAGCTCAACATATTCAATCGCTCCTTGCCGATATACCTTGCCGATATTCAATCTCGCCGTACTGTATCACCATACCTTGCTGGATGCAAATGTTTGATTTGAAAGAAAATCCCCCCGATAACAATGAGCTATGGGTAGAAGGCAACAATGTGGACGTGCTGCAATCTGGTTTCGAAGACGAGGATGACAACATTGCAGCACAAGCAAGCGGGGGATCTGAACATAATGAAACGCTGCCTGAAGAATCTGAAGAATCTGATGATCGTAATAATGTCGCCGACGGATGCGGCAAAAAGGCATTATTCACAGGTTAGTATTTTATGGTTTTTTCTATTTGCAGGAATTGATGTGCATCCATATATTTTTACTTGTATATAGTGATTGTCTCTAGTTTGATGATGCTCTGAGTACCCATCACAACAGTGGCCACCATATTGAATGAGTAAAAAAAATAAAAAAATTGAGGAATGCGCTATCATTGATGAACATATTTGAGGAAGCTCTGAATACCCATCCTTTCCAATGCATACTGTTTATTAAATGAGTATAAAAATAAACATACTGTTATGATTGATGAAAAAGAAGCAGCATGGGTTAAATAATTGCTTGAATATTGTTCTTTTGTGGATTTTGTTCTGTGAACATATTTGCACGTTTGGGAGCCATTTAATTTGCCTATGTGATTTAATTATTTGTTTTATTTACTAGTTTAAGAAACAAATTTCAGCTTCATGTAATTGTGTTTTACATGGTAAATGTAAATTAAAATTTAATAATAATAATAATATAATAATAATAATAATAATAATAATAATAATAATAATAATAATAATGAGTAAACCTAAATTAATGTGCTACTTTAAATTGTTGTATGTGCTGATTTATTTTATTGCCTGTGCTGAAACTTATGATTTAATGTGTTGTTTTGTGTAGATATTGATCATTTGGAATGATGTACGTTCCAGACCGTCGAAGAAGCGTTAACTGCGTACTGCACGTTTGCACATCACCGAGGATTTTCAGTACGGATAAAGTCTCAGAGAAAGTTTGACTCGGACAAATCAATCGTTTGGTACATGGTATACTATTGTAACAAGGAAGGATATCGGTGTAACAGTGCATTAAATCCTTTGAACCGAGATGCTACAAAAGAAACTTTTGTTGGTGGATTTGGCAGGAGCAAGGGACGTCACTTGGATGAAACTCGGGTTGGGTGCAAAGCCATGATTGGCTTCAAATATGATATGAAAAATAAGGTGTATGTCGTAAGCAAAATTAGTGATGTGCACAACCATCCCATGCAAGATGCGACAACAAAACACGTGCTTAAATCAAACAGAGTAATTTTATAGCACCATGAATTAATTGCGAGCCTCGGGGAAAAAGCAGGATTGTCGATAGGGGATTCTTATGGATTGCTTAAAGCGATGGCAGGGAGTACGACAAACGTCGGATTCTTGAAATCGGACCTGAAACATCTTATGAATAGGAAACGCAAAAATGTGATGCAAAAAGACGAAGCGGATGCTTTGATGCAATACCTGAAGGATAAAAGTAGGAACGATTTGGCGTTCTATTATGATTTCCAGGCTGATGATGGTTATCGGATAGGGAGCATCTTCTGGGCAGATAGGAAGATGCGTAGTGATTACGCATTATACGGTGACACAGTTGCGGTAGACACAACATTCAACACGAATAAAAATTCACGCCCACTAGGTATGACATGCATGTAAATTTATTTGCCTTCATTTGAATAACATATGTCTTTGGAACCATATTTTGTCATGTTTATAATCGTCCATGCAGCTTTACTCGTTGGGTTCAATAACCATAGAAGTAGCTGTGTGTTCGGGGCAGCATTGCTTGTAGATGAGACTCAAGATAGTTTCGTGTGGGTTCTCACAACATTTATTCGCTGCATGAAGGGTTAGAACTACACTATTCTGTACCATAAACTCTGTTAGTTTAACTTCTATTGTGTGATTTGAACGTTATTCTGAGTGTGCTGATACAAAGGGTTATGTGTGATGGTAATCTGTTATATATGTGATGTTTGTGTTTCTATTTGTGATGCGAAGCTTGTATTATAATTGATTATGAATGTGCTAGCATCTTCTATCACGCATGATGATAATTTATTATTAATGTGATATTTGTACGTGATGATTTGTGATCAGCTTTATTTTGAAATGAATATGCGTTAACGACAGATATACCCACGCGGAGTATGATGACTGATCAGGATCCAGCAATTGCGGCTGCAATTCGAAATGTGTTGCCGTCTGCCTACCACGGCCTTTGCACGTGGCACATTTTAGAGATCGCAAAAAAAAAAAACGTTAGCAAGCAGTACACAAAAAGGTAAAGAAAAAAGTGCAATAACACTATTAGTTTTGAAATGGAATTTTCGAAATATTAAATATAATAGTAACAATAATCATGTTTGTGCAGATTTGCGGAACTGTTCAACATATTAGTGTACAAGGTAATGGATGAAGAGCATTTCATGGAGTACTGGACGAAAATGATTGATGAATGTTTTGCCGGTGTGCCCCATCGGTGGCTGGAAGGGATATACACATTGCGTAAGCACTGGTTTGTAGCTTGGCGTCGGCGTCAATTCACTGCCGGAATTCGTACGACACAAATAAGCGAGTCGACAAATTCAGCACTGAAGAAGTATGTTTCTAATCTTCCTAGAGCTGTGTTATTTATTTTTTGCACAGTTTATGTTGTTAATAGACCCTGTTTTATTGACTTTTTTATTTTTATAATGTACATGAATAGGTACCTCCAGGTAGACCACAATATTTCGCAATTCTTCACGCATTTTGACCATGCAATTGAAACAAGGCGAGCTGAGGAAGCCGAATTGCAATTCAAAGCGGTTGATAGAAACATGCGAGCCCGATACCCATACAGCTCGATACTTGATTCGGTAGCACTTTCTTATACTCCATCCGTTTTTTATTTTTTCTTCAAGGAGTATGAACGTGGGCAGAGATACTATATTAATGAGATTGAAAAGCCATCATTCCTTGGTTTAAAAAGATATGAAGTGTGGAATCCCAAAAAGGAGAAAGACAACAATTGATCACACACTGTAACTGTCTGCCCCGACAGTGCTTCTATGACGTGCATATGTTGTAAATTCGAAAATAGTGGGATTCTGTGCAGGCATGTCTTGCGGACAATGGATATTCTCGGCCATTTCCTCATGCGAGAATTCAGTTCCGTACCAAAAAATACATCTTGTTAAGGTGGTGTACTTGCACAAACTCTGTCGCCGAAAAGGTTTCTCCAGGTGGCATCATCACCCCCACTACATTTGAAGATAGGCGTTCATCTTTGTACTCCGTATGGCTGACAGTGAGTAGGCCATTAGCTTATGATGATGAGACATACAACAAATACAGAATTTTGTTCAATTCCATTAAAAGAATTTTCTACAAAAATTAAACTCTAATGATCTAAGTACATAATCCGGACTGTAATTAATTAACTAATTATGGAATGAGTGATTATTTAGACATAAAGAGTAATCATGGATTTACTTCCATACCCTTGCATGAGAAACCAATGTCTCTCATACAAGATGATCCAAAAATATTTTTCTTTTATTTATTTTGTCTTTATCCGTGTTGTGTGAAACAGCTAGTAAGAAATATAACAAACTAATGTTGGCAGGTATTCCCACACGGATAACTAGCTCGTAGTCTGTATATTATTTACTAGATGTTATTTTGCATGGTCTGGATAGTGGTCGGTGGAAGCCTTGGCGGTTCGTCCATCCGGGAGTATAATAGCTGCTCAGCTGCCTCCTATCCGGATACAGTTTCTATTTATTTATCTTAATTTCAAACCCGAATTTTGAGCTGTGATGTTATCAAACAGTGTCGATCAACATTGTTTGAATAGTTTTACAGTGAGAAAACATGTAGGTTTTTCTCCCATTTCACAGATAGTAGGTGTCTTGATGACAGCAATCACCGTCATTAAGGTCTTCTGCTGTCCAAAATCATTCCGCCTGGAATAATCAGGACCTGGATAGCAGATGTTTGCAGTCCGGATTATCCTGATTATTTTTGTCATCTTTTTAGCCAAAATAAATTCTTCCCATCTCCGGCTATTTCATCTCTGTGTTTCACCTTCTGTCTAAACCCACCTTATATTTTGGGTTATTTAATTTTACACTTCCTTACAAAATTATGCATGATATTATTATGTAAATATTGTGGTCTATACTATTTTGGGATCCTTCCCTTGGACATAGGAGTCTTGATTTAAATCAGATGTCTCACAATAAATTTCCAACAAAAATTCATTTATAAAATCCAGATCTGAGTAAGGGATAAATTCCACAGTTATGACTAATTCATATCCGATTGAGGGTTGATTTTGGGAAAATTAGAAGCAGAGTCAGCGATTAGGTCTCACCTAGACTGAAAGGGTCTGTGTTCTTATTGAGAGTCTAGTACCTGTTTAGGGAATGATTTTCAAATATCTTTTATTTTCCAAAATTGATGTGTATTGGGAATTTAGTCTTAACTATCACACCGAGATGGGGTCCACTTGGATTCAAATACAGTGTGTTAGATAACTCTAGAGGAACAGTACATAGGCCTTGGTTATTTTCTAAGATAAGGTTGAGTTCCTTTCAACTGCTATCCTCTTCTGCCAAAGCCCATTTTTGAGTCCTGAGTGAGTGCATCCGGAACGAACTAATTTATTAGTTCGCTTCATTAGTTTGTATCTCATAACCACCCGAAGGGAAGTGAACACTGCGAGCGGTTCACCGAGATTAGGGAATTCTTGATCCACACCCAGTCTTCCTGACTGGGGGCTTTCTTTTACTACCAGGGTCAGACTTTCAAAAACCTCCGAGTGATAGAATTTTATATGCTTTCTTTACCGCTTTCTCTTAACTGCTTTCTTTTAAATGCTTTCGTTAGAGGTCATTCGGGTGTATTGAGAGTTTTGTAACTGCTACTAGGACTGAGAGTTAAGGGATAGTTCAGGGCTTAATTAAAATCTTTGGGCGTGACATGGGGGAATGATAGCAGTACTTGACATTTCAATAAGTGATTTGTCGGGTGTTGCTTATCCACAGATGGCTAACATACTCTCGCAAGGCATTGCAAGAGGAGTTATAAGTTTGTGGTATCTTAGAGTTTGTTTTCTTAAGAGCATGTAAACTCTTACTGTAAGTACCTGTCTGTTAAAGGGAACATGGTATAGAGAGCATGAGAATTAGCTAACTAAAAGGATTATCCCAAGCTAAGATCTGGGTATTAAAATGGAAGTTTAAATGTGTTCCATCTGAATCTTATCCAATCTTCATTATTTTCTCTCTGTCCCTTCTGTCTCATTTGAAATATGCTTTCCTAGAATAATTTTAACCGCTTTCTTAGAATTATTTTATGGCTTTCTTAGATTAAATTTAATTCGCTTTCTAGAATAATTTTATCTGCTTTATTTTAATTGCTTTCATAACTTAGATTAAATTATGTCAAGTAGTTGATAGTCAAACACAAACTTGAATCAAGTAGCCGAGTGGAAAAATCTCAGTAAATGACGTGGGCCCTGCTTCTATCGCACATCCTCCAGTGAACGATCCGGTCTTACTATAAATTACTGCAATTTTTGACACCGTGCGCTTTCGGGCCACAGTTTCTTAACACGAGTAATAAAAACGTGACAACCTATAAATATATCCCTAATCCCAACTTCGCCATCATAAATTGGTTTTATTAAATAAAATCGAAAACCAGGATTATGATTTTTCAGAAAATACTCATACAGTGGGAATGTGTCAAAAGTTTCATGGCACGAATCTTCATGACATGAAATTGTGATAAGTTTCATGATGCAAATTGCCAGGGACCTTCAGTGTGACAGACTGAAGGTCAAGATTGAACTATCTATCCCGGCTGCACCATGAAAGTTGTCAGAAGTTTCATGCCAGGGAGGTCCACAGCGCAGTTTGAAATTAGAGTACCCCACATGAGTAGTAAAAAGTGAAATATATCCTTAAACCCCTTTCCCATGGATCATAACTCATTTCATTTAATAAATTTAACCTGGGATATTTTAGAAAATACTCGTGTGACGAAATTGTCAAAAGTTTCAACAGATCCCGCTCCCCTATGTAATATGGTTTCATATGATCTTGTTGATAACAACCCGCTGCTGCCGAGCATTGAGTTTGACGATGAAGCTATTAAGCACCTGAGTGCTCCCTTTGTGGATGCGCTCGTTGTTCAACTACTTGGAAAGCAACCCAGTCTGACTACGATGCAGTCATGTCTCAGCAAATTACAGAAACCTACAGGTCACTTTCGAGTTATTGACAGTGACAAGGGTTACTTCCTTGCGAAATTTGGATCGGCGGAAGATAGGCGCCGTGCTTTATTTGAAGGACCTTGGTCTATATTCGATCACCATCTGGCGGTAGCCCCGTGGTCGAGGGATACACATGCCAATGCTGGCATCATCACTAGGACATCGGTGTGGGTATGTTTCCCAGTATTGGATCTAATGTTCTATGATGAAGAAGCGATGACCCTC
The DNA here is from genome assembly GCA_030278955.1 of Hygrophila difformis. Taxonomy (NCBI): domain Eukaryota; kingdom Viridiplantae; phylum Streptophyta; class Magnoliopsida; order Lamiales; family Acanthaceae; genus Hygrophila; species Hygrophila difformis. Next base: position 50,920,109 of record JAOANR010000004.1, read on the forward strand.
ATTGCCAAAATGGTTGGTAAACCGATTCGTGTGGACAACAATACTAAGGATCTGAATAGAGGTTGTTTTGGTCGCGTATGTGTGGAAATTGACTTGGCAAAACCAGTGATAGGTAAGATCCGGGTGGCTAATTGTTGGCAAATTGTTGCACATGAAGGGCTACACCATATCTGCATGAAATGTGGGAGATTTCGATTTGATCTTAAGGAGTGTGTGCATCATGACGCACATACTGAAACATCATGCCCTCTTGTATCAATGCCGGAAGCTGCAACTCAAACCCCTCCAGACGAACCCCCATTGGCGGAAAATGCTCCACGGCCTAATGTTGGTAAGGTTGGAACTGGTTTGGAAAGTGGCTCCCCTGATTTGGCTCATGATTCCCAAAATATTCCTTTTAAGGAAGGAAAATTGTCCCAAGATTTAGGGCAATCTCCTAAACTTGGTAACGATAATCTTACCATGCCAGTGTCCATTTCCATATCTCAGCCAGTAGAGACACACGACGATTGGCTCACTTTCACTCGGCCGGCCAGGAAACCTCGGACTGATGGGAAACAGAAACCTCATGTTATCTCTGTGCCGAAGGATAGAGATGTATTACCTGCTCCCACCATTGGGAAGACTGAAAACCCTAATGGTGGAAAACCTAATACTACGCTGTCGATGCTTATGCCGTCTTCTACTATATTGAACCCATTGTATGTGGATAGTAAAGACTCTGATCATGAACAAGAGATTTACAAGAAATCAAAGAGTAAACGACCTCGTAAATCAAAGACCAATGGAAAAGAATACACGGCAGAGACATCGAATTCATTTGCCGCACTTTAAAGTTTTGCGAACCACATGGAGGAGGATCCCTCAGGTAATGGAGATGGTAACAACCTTGCGTTGGTTGTTAAATGATTGAATTCAAAAGCTGTTCAATTCTGGCATGGAACATCCATGGCGCCATGCACAGAAATACACATCTCCACATTTCAGATATTCTACGCTTGCATCAACCTTCAATTCTTGTTATCATGGAACCGCAAGGTCCTTTTGAGCGAATCCGGGTTTTTCTATATCGTCTAGATTTTGAGGCCATCTGCATTACTGAATGCCAGGGACGAGCGGGTGGACTCTGGGTTCTCAGACGTATTGGTTCGGCGTATTCGGTTTCTCTAGTTTCTGCTTGTCGTCGTCTGACTACTTGCCGCGTTAAAGCTGAGAACGCTTCCTGGTTATTTATCGCGTTATATGCCAGTCCATGCTTGATGGATAGGGAGCGGGATTAGAGTGACATGAGGAGCTTGCACGCATCACTTCAGGGTCCATGGCTTCTAATGGAAGACTGGAATGAGGTTTTATTTGAGTCAGAAACAATGGGGTGTTCTCATTTGGCTCGACAATGCACCCACTTTCGTAACATGTTGGAGGACTGCGGTTTGGATTCGTTAACCACAAAAGGAGATTCCTTCACAAGGCAGAAAAATACTACTGAGGGTCCTCTTGTTCGTAAAAGGTTGGATCGCGGGGTGGCTTCTGTGGACTGGATTACTGCCTTCCCGGAGGGTTATGTAGAGGTGCTACCCCGACGTGCTTCGGACCATAATGCGCTCTTATTGCGTTGCTATGCTCAGATTGGACAGACGGGCCCTCATCCTTTTCGTTGGGAAGGAGCTTGGGCCACTCATCCATATTCTTCTCAAATCGTGGATGCTGCTTGGCATTGGGAGGATGCCTCTCTTTCTTAGAGATTAGATGTGACCAGAGATGCCTCTAACCATTTTAATGTCCACAATTTTGGAAATATTGCTCAATGAAAGAGAAAACTATTGAGGCGGATTGAGGGGGTACGTCGATGCCTGATTCGTGTTGATTCGGCTTGCCTACATCGATTGAAACTCCAACTCATGCAAGAGCTTGAGACCACACTTATCCAAGAGGAGCTCTTATGTTACCAAAAAGCCCGTGATAGATGGGTGTCGCATGGGGATCGTAATACACGATATTACACACTCTAACGTAGGTCCGAAGGCAAAAGTCTAAAATTTTGGGGTCTTGCGGTTCATGGTGAGTGGGTTTCTGATGACCATATCCTTCAGCAACATGCCAACTCCCACTTTGGACATTTGTTCGGATTCTCAATACCTCAGACCAGGCCCTTGCTCTCTCTAGCGCCACTTCCTCCGCTGTCCGGGGTAAATATTCTGAATGAAGAGGTCACTCTTCTGGAAGTTTCGAAAGCCGTGCATGGTATCCATAGCTTTTCTGCTCCGGGCCCTGATGGTTTCCCAACTCAATTCTATAATTATATTGGGATTCGGTGGGCACTTCGGTTTGGGCTTTTGTTCGAAAGGCTATCTTGGAGGGGAAATTTGATAAAGATTTGGTGGCCACCTTTATATGTCTTATTCCAAAAATTGAAATTCCTAAGGAAATTCAGCTCTTTCGGCTTATTAGTCTTTCCAATGTGGCGTACAAAATTTTGACTAAGGAGATTGTCAATAGGCTTCGCCCTTTCCTTCAAGACTACATTGGTCCATACCAATCGGCCTTCTTGCCTGGGAGGAGTACTGCTTGCAACACAATAATCCTTCAGGAAGTGATCTCTTCTTTTAAAAATCGGAACAGACGCACTAAGGAGTTTTTATTGAAAATAGACTTAGAAAAAACCTATGATAATATTTCTTGGGATTTTCTAGAGTCTTGCCTTGAGGAAATGAATATCCCGGAACAGATTCTCCGTATTATTATGTTTTCCGTGAGATCGCCAACTTATTCCATCATATGGAATGGTTCGGCTCTCAACCCCTTCACTCCGGCCAAGGGAATCCGTCAAGGGGACCCCCTCTCTCCTTATTTGTTCATCATCGTGATGGAAAAACTCTCAAGAACTATTTTGGCCAAAGTTGATGCAGGCCAATGGAAACCGATCCAACTTGCTCGGGGTGCTCCTCGATTGTCCCATCTCATGTTCGTGGATGATCTACTTTTATTCTCCTAGGCCACGCCGGATAGTGCCCTTTGTGTTGATGAGACCTTCACTAGCTTTGCAAACTCTGTTGGCCTTCGTATAAATGCTACTAAATCACAAGCTTTGGCGTCCAGCGCTGTTTCCCTGCAAATCTGTATTGAGCTATCCTCTATCCTCAATATTGAGTTCACGGATGATCATGGGCGGTACCTTGGATTCCTTTTGTTTCATGGTCTTGTCCGAGCTACACATTATAATTTTTTTTATCGAGCGTATCGAGTCCAAGATGGGGAATTGGAAGAGAGCTCTCTTAAACAAGGCATGTAGAGTGACTTTGGCTAGGGTAATCCTGGCTACTATCTCATCATACCTCATGCAAACATGTTGGCTCCCAGCTTCTACGTGTGAGGAGGTTGACAAATGTGTGTGAAATTTCATATGGAATGATGCTAGAGGTCGTGGCATTCCGTTGGTTAGTTGGTCTAAAGTGGTTGTCCCCAAGAAGGCGGGAGGTCTTGGTATTCGTTCATGTCTTGACATGAACATAGCTATTCTTGATAAACCTTTCGCGGACTTTTGGTTGGGCAACGATAGGCCCTGGGTTCAGTTACTATTTTGCAAATATGGGCGCCCGACTGGTAACTTGATCTTTAAGCCCGGCTCATCCCCTTTCTATCACAGCCTGCTCAAAGCTCAATCCTTCTTTGTCGGTGGGTTTAAATTGAATATTGGTGATGGGACAAGCAGTCTATGGCATTGTGCTTGGCTCCCAGGTGGTCAGATCGCTCCTCGCATCCCCTAATTTCATATTTTGGATAGGGAGTTGTGCATCAAAGATATTTTTCAAGATAGAGATTGGAACTGGAATAATCTAGCGACAGTAGTTCCGGATGCCATCAAACTCGAAGCCCGTAACTTTGGTCCTCTCACTGTCTATAGCTTGGCCAGTGATCATTGGACATGGTTGGGATTGAGTTCGGTGTTTATACGGTGGAGACGGGCTATGATTGGATCCTCAGTCAACGTGGTATTAGAGATGATCGTTTAAAGTCTTGGGTTTGGGGGATTATAGCCCTAGAAAAGGTCTGGTTCCTTGGTTTGTTAATAGCGCATGCATCCCTTCCCACCAATGTTATGCGGGTCGCTCGTCATCTCACGTCTTCCGCTGGGTGGGAGATGTGTGGCGCTGACTATGAAACAATTATGCATTTGTTCTTCTTCTGTTCCTGGGCATTGGCTGTTTGGATGGAAATGGGAGGCCTCCCTGCAAATCGTTGGATCCATGGGTACACTGATGGGAAGTTATTCTTTGCTAATTTTGGTCTATTACTTTCAAGCCTTCAGTGGGCTGTGTTGTGGAGCATCTGGGTGGGCAGAAACAACAAAGTGTTCAGTAACTCCACTCCCGCTATTGAAGATACTGTTCGCAAGGCCAAATATCTGGGTGCCGCTTTTGAAAAGGATTGTGGTCGCCATATTCGGTATAAAGAGTTGCGCCTTGTCACTTGGAATCCTCATAAAGCCATGGGCACGATTTTACACGTTGATGGTAGCTCTATGGGAAACCATGGTCCTGTAGGGTTTGGGGGGACGTTGCGAGATGGTAATGGCCAGTGGCTGGAGGGTTTCTCAGGCTCGGTGGGTGTCACCACTAATATTGTGGCGGAGCTTCATGCTATTTGGAATGGTCTTAAACGCCTTCATGAATAGGGAATAGCCACGGTCTGTTGCTATTCAGATTCTATGGAAGTGTTGCGCATTATGGAGGAAGGTGTTGCTCCCGGTCATAGATTATTTGCTTTGGTGAATAATATTAGTGATATTATGGATCTTCATCCGGGGTACACTTGGCATCATATTTTACGTGAAGGGAACTCGGTGGCTGACGCTTTGCCTAAATGAGGGGCGAAATCTGTTGAGTTCTTCACAACATGGGTCTTCCTTCCGGATGATATTGGTGCTCCTCTTGCTGCAGATATGGCGGGAACTTGGTTCCCTAGATACTAGTTACTCTCTCATTTGTTATGTTGTTTTTTGCTTTCTGCTCCTTTTCTCTTGGTGTAGGTGTCTCTATTTTTCTTCTTTTGTTTTTTAGTCGACGCCATGGCGTCCCATTCACCAAAAAAATTTAAACGATTTGATCTTCTAGACCTTATCTATACTATAATAAATTCTGAAAGAATATCTTTCCAAACTACCTCTTATAGCCTTCTCCATATTTGCCCTATCTCCTTATAAAATATTTATATTTTGGTTATAAAAATAAGAGGTAATAACTAAAATAGGCCACCAGAAGGAGTCATTTTCACTTTTGGGCCACGATATTTTGATTTAGGAAAATAGGCCACTAGAAGGATTTCGGGCCTGTATTTAGGCCATTGGGTTGTAATTCGGGCCGCGATGGCCTAAAAGTGGAAATGACTACTTCTGGTGGCCTATTTTAGTTTTTTCAATTATTTTTTATTTTATGTAATTAAAATAAATAATACTCATTCTGTGTCATTATTTATGTCATACTTTTTTTTTTCTTGTTCCAATATTTTTATTTCATTTTCATTTTAAAAATAATTAAATATTAATCGTCAAACCTACCCATCACCTCACATTATTAAATAAATATATTAAACTTTCAAATTACCCACTACCATTAATAATTTCAGTCCACCCTATAACCACATATTAGTAAATCACAAATAAATAAATAAATTAAAATTGTGGGGTTGAGCACTTACTCCAGTGGTAAGTCCCCCAACTCCAACATATAGGTTGATGTTCGAATCCCCACGCGGTCCCCTATCCCTCTCCTTTGTAATTTTGTGTCTTGGGCTCCCACCACACGTTCTAGGCCTTCAATGGCTCCTCAAAAAAAAAAATTGTAACTCATTACAATAACATTATATAAATTTTTAAGTTACCTTTTTTAACACTATTAATAGGACGGAGGGAGTAATATAAGAAATAAAATAAATATTTATTGAAATATATTATAAAATAAGTAAAATAAATACATGTTCAAATAAATTATAAAGTAAAAATAAACATATTTTATTATAAGTATCCCAAAATTTTCGGACATGGTATTTTATGTAGGAATAATTAGTATTAAATGCAAGGAATTTTTCAGACATAGGTATGTTTGGAATTAATATTTAATTATTTTTTAAATGGAAATGAAATAAAAAAATATTGGAACAAGAAAAAAATAATGTATGATATAAATAATATCACAGAATGAGTATTATTTATTTTAATTACATAAAATAAAAAATAATTCAAAAAAACTAAAATAGGCCACCAGAAAGAGTCATTTCCACTTTTAGGTCATCGTGGCTCGAATTCCAGCCCAATGGCCTACATTCAGGCCCAAAATCCTTCTAATGGCATATTTCCCTAAATCAAAATATAGTGGCCCAAAAGTGGCCCAAAAGTGGAAATGATTCCTTCTGGTGGCCTATTTTAGTTATTACCTCTAAAAATAATTCACCTCTACAAATCCCTAAATCAGAGTTTAAAATATAAATTCACTTCGTGCAAAAAAAAAAAAAAAACCATAGCGGTTGTGATTACCTAATTATTCATCTCTTCCGTCCATTTGTTGTATCTTATGAAAGATTCACATTAACTTCCAAAGATTTCACTCATAATCGCAAAGCACCAATCCCTTCCCTGAACCCACCGATCGCTCTGCAAACACCTGCGCACCAGCTTCACTTTCTCCACACAGTGCCCCTGCCTCTGAGAGACACCCGCGCGTCGCCATCATCTGCTTGCACTATTCTCCGGCCTCCGCTGGACGGCTGGACTCTAGCCGCGTGCCTCCCCTCAGACTTTTCTCCATTCCTATCTCTCGCGAATTCCTTGGGTTTTGGCTTTCCTTATTCAGGTTACGACTATGTTCATTTTTCCCATCCTGCAACTAAATTTCCCAACTTCCATTGTCTATTTCCCAAGTTCCCTTAATGTTCATATGCCATGTTCGCTTGGGTTTTTTCTCTGCATTTTAGTCTTTACATTTCATCTCCTGCTTTTTCCCTTGGTTCCTTGCTTCAATTGTTGTTCTTGCACATCCTCTTTTTAATTTCCTTTTGTCTCTTTAATATGGGTTCTATAGAGGTTTGTGGAACATATTTAATATTCTTTGCTTCATTCTTATTAATTTGGTTAAACTCAGTATGCTTCGAATTTTTGGATCATTCTTCTTCAATTTACAGAGTTTGTGGTGCAGCAGCAATCTTACATTCAGGAAAGAACTTATATTCAGTTGATAAGCTTTATGTTTTCATCATTATCTCCCTTCATGCAAGAATAATTCAGGGAAAGAATATCTTATGTTTTCATCTTATATTCAGTTGCTATTCTTAATTGATTTTGTTTAGTTCATGTATTATTCATCATTTTTGCAAATAGTAGAGCCACGGATGGTGCCGTTTTCACTCACCAAATTAATGAAAGCACTCATGCCTTTTACAAGTTACCCGGTCTTTCAAAAATAAATAAATTAACTAATAGTATAGGATAATTTATTTTATATTTCCAGTAAGATTTCCTCTTTTAACAGTTATTGGGTCCTCGAGTCTTTTTAACAGATATGAGGTTTGGTTAGCTTCATTTGTGAATTCATACAAAATTCAGTGTTGTCTATTTTGAGCTCAATTATATTCAACTGAGTGATTAGTTGATAATATTTTAGAGCAAAGTAGTATTTTTCCAATAGAGTATCCAGGGATGTTGAGTCTTAAATAGATTGAATAAAGTATGCATATGATATGACAATGCAGATCCCTCAGTCCGTGGATCTCTTTTTTCCTTGCAGGAGCCGAGTTAGTGTTGTGTTTATACAACTTCCCAGTTTCCACATGCGTTTACAACTTTAAAGTAAGAGTATACTCTTACTTTCGCTTCATATTAGAGCTGGTTTATGTTATTTTCCAATTTAGTTCTCATTTTGGATTACTGATGCATTAAGAAATATTTATATATAACTATTAGTACATAATATAATAGATATGGTTGTTATTGGCCAGATGCGGAGATGAGGATGTTTAGTCGGCTAATTTGAAGGAAGTTCAAGAGGGATCAATTTGGAGACACGGTTAGAGTTTTAGCATTAGGAAATCCACATTCCATTATTGCTGCAAGAGACATGGAGGCAAAAAAAGACTACGCAAGAATCTTGCACAAGTCAATTACCTGGAGCAATTAATATGCATGGTTCTGAGCATTATTGCCTTAAAATCAAGTGCATTTGTCTAAACACACAAGGAAGTTAAGCCCTGCAGGTGATTTTTTTTTCTTTATTTTTCTTCTTGCAGCATTTCTGTGCATTTTATATTGAAATAGACATCAACACTTTCAATGGTGGGACAACTTTGTCATCATCTCACTATTTCAACCTGTCATTGAAACACCTTTGTTATTGGAGAGAATGCTGACCAATCTATGGGCATGGCATCTCTCTCCAGATGGATTTATTTTAGTTCCCTTTTCATTGTAAATGAATGCAGTTTGTTTCTCGGAAAGCAACAACTATAATGCTCCATTTGATATCTTTGAGCTTTTAAGTTTGGATATTTTCGATGAAACTGTGTTGAAAGTAAAGACAATTGAATTTTAGTTGTGTTATTTTGAAAATTGAGTTCGTGAAACAATTGAATTTTAGTCTGAAATTGATTAAAGGTCTGATAATAAGAAAATTCTTAGACTTTTATTATTAAGCAGGATAGAAGATAATTAGTGGTAATTGCAATGAAAGGATTAGTGTAGAGAGATAAATGCTAACTAAGTAAACACAGCCTTTTCTCTTTTCTTTTTGTGCTCTTATTCTAGGAGCCCTGCTTGATTCAAGCAGCTTTTCTAAATCCTGTATGATAAGGCCTTTTCTTTTTGTGTTTTTCAAGCAGCTTTTCTGAAACCTGTATAATAAGAGCTTTTTATTTAGTAAGTTCTTATCTACTATTGTCCTATTGCTCCTAATTTTTAGCAGCTTTTCTCCATAGCTTTTTTTAAACCGGAGACTGTAGTCATAAAACATTTAAAGTAATGAATGAGTGTGAATGATTAATATATGTATCAGTGTCACATAATTCGGAAATCGCTTCGATACGAGGGACGAAGTTCGATTCGCAATTCGCTAGTTAAATTTTTTTTGATTCGCTAGGGGTATACTGCTTCAATTCGCCTTTTTGAATCATAATTCGATGTTTTAATTCGATTTATTTTTTTTTAAAAAAAATCCACATACCCCTTTATTTATAAAAGAAAGTACCCCTTTAATATATATATATATATATATATATATATTGCGATACTATCTTTTAATTTATTTGTATACAGATATACATACATATATCTTTTAATATATCTGTATTATTGTTCGCATAATTTTGTGTGTTTTATGTCCTATAAATTTATACATACAATATCTGAAACTGAACTATTTGAATATTTATTTAGAAATGATGTGAATTTATGATTAGAAATTTAGAGTTTTTAATGATGATTTTACTTTTTATGCTGCTATTTAATATTATGCACATATCCAGGAAGAATTTTGTTATTTAATACTGTTAATTTTTTTTTTTGGGGATAATACTGTTAAATTTTAATATTAAATGATATGGAGTATTCTAAAACACCCATGTTCTTTATTATAATACAAACATATTACATAAAAAATATTTTTTTTCAATAAGAGGGGGCCATAGATAATAAATGCAAGTAGGTACTGCTTACCCAAAAAAATGCAAGTAGGTACTGTTCATCTTGAAATAAGAGGGGGACTCATTGGAAACGGACAAATTTGGGGAGACTAAAAAATTAAATTGATTAACACAGTATCCAAGGTAATAAATGCAGAGTACTATTCATCTTCTTCCTCCTCCATCTCCTTCCTCCCGCTGCACCTCCTGTTTGCCCTAATTTTTTGTTCTGCCGTCTGCATCTCCTTCCTCCCCCTGCTCCTCCGCTCCCTACTCCCCCGGCTGCCTCTGTTTCTTTCAATTCGCCATTTTCACCGTTTTGAATCGCGAATTGAAGCGATTAAGATCGCTACCGAACCCCGTTTCGGTTCGAGCGAATGGAATCGCAATTCGATAGTGGGCCGAGCGAATTATGTTACCCTGATATGTATGTATGACATTTTAGATTGTTCTATGGTGATGAGTAACAATTACATGGAATTTGAAAACATCTATAATCTAAATACCATCTGTCACCTATAACCTTTTGTCTTTGTGTTTGTGTGTCTGTGTTTTCAGTTGTATTTGATTCGTGTCTCGCCTTTGTTATTGTCCCAAATTCCAGCTTCTTTTTGCTAAAGATTCATATTTACTGACATTGACTCAATTAAAGCTTTGGCCTTTGGTAGGAGTGCATATATTCTGTTTCTACTAATTTGTTTGCATCCCATTATGGCTACTACAACTTTTATGATTTTTTTTTCTTTAAAAAAAACTTAGTTTCTAATGTCCTTTGGTAGTGAATCCATTTATGCGTCTCTCACTCTCTGGCTCTCCACTGTGTTCATCCTCTAATTCCACCAACAGGCTATTCGAAATTCCAAGCACCTGCACTGCCACTACATCCAATCCAACTTCATCAAGGTAACTGATAGTAACAAAGAATTTAATGTCTTCCTGTATTTAAAATTTTCGTAATCTTTGGATAATGTATAGGAAATTAGGAGGTATACAACGTTTTCGTGAAAATGCCTGTGCTACATTCTTTTTAAAAATTTGTTTTGGTTTTCAGTTATTTTTTATTTTTTTTGAATCCAGGCAACAATAGTTAGTAATTTAACAACTTTTCTGTTTTGTAACATAGTAAATGAATTATTTTGTTGAGTTTTAAGAATTACCACATCATTTGTTATTAGCTTTAAACTTCTAAAATTTTTAAGAATAGAAATACTCTTCATTCAATCATAATTGATCAACTGTGAATGAAGACTTAGCCCAAGTGGTTAAGTCCCTAAGCCTCCAACGGAAGGTTGGAGGTTCGATCCCCACCGGCCCCCTATCTCCCCCTTTTTATTCTTATGTTAATGCTTAACTTTACTTTTCGGTATAGAAATTGCACCCCTCAGTATATGTGAGTGTGATCATCTGAAATTACTCCCATTAAAAGTAATCTTATCAGCTTAGAGTATAGAATTTCCTTGCAGCGGTGTTTAGAGGAATTAGTGGTTGATGTTTCTGCCTTATGTTTTCCCATCTCTTTGAGTGATGTCTCTGCCTTATGTTTGTGCCTTATGTTTTCCCATCTCTTTGAGTTCTACACCACTAAGGAAACTGGAAGCAGTCAAGCAGCAAGCTAAAGCCATAAGGTGGGGTTTAATCCCGCATTAATCGCAACACCATCCAACATATTATGTACAGTTCTTTGCTTTGGCCTTACACTTGCTATAATTTTGGATAACCAGAGCTGAGGTGTAATTTCAAAATATTTAATTTCTTAAATTCAAAAAATGATAAAACAAAGTATTAAATTGAAGAGAAACAACACTTAGCCTGATATTAATCAGGTTGCAGCTACAAGATTTAATTGATAAGAAGATATAGATTTGAGGAATCATTCTGAGGATTGTAATTTTTATCCATGGACTTTTAAGGAAAATACCTGCACTTTAGTTCTGTATTCAACCTTAAACCAAAAATAAAATAAAAGCTTTCTGATACATTGGTATAGTAGTACCTCATTATAAAAGTATAGTAGTATCGCATCTTGATTAATTGAGTTTTCACCCTCATTATATATATATATATATTGTATTTTGGAATTTATATTTATGTAATTTACTCATGTTTTGATTAATTGAGTTTTCATCCCCCAGTAGAGAGTTATTAACACCACTACTTGGAACTTGCAGTCGAAGAAAATTTTGTTCACATGGTGTGCTTTTATGATACTAACGATATTTTTTAAGAATTTTTACAGAGGGTACTCCGTCCAAAAGAGGTATTCAAGCTGCTACTATCTAATTCTCTGTATTTTTTAAGCTACTGTAACTATTATATTTATATTGAAATATTACTAATGATGAGTTTAAATTTATATTTTCTGCCTTTGTGTTCACCCACAAGCTTAAGAAAAGGAGTATATAGCAGTCTTGCATTACTCTTATAGTTTCATTTACCACATATTTAATCTTATACTATAATGCTCTACATAGGAAAAGTTTTGCACTATTGCATGGAAGCAAATAATTGACAAGCATATCATCATGTTGTAGGTTGAGTTCACGAAGAGGAATTCTGGAATAGGTCCAAGGAAATCATGGCACTACATGGAGTTGTTGTTTTGTTAATCTCATCCTATTTGATGCCTGGCTACAACTTGATTGAAATATCCATTTGTAAATTTGTTAGATGAAAAGAATTCACATCAATTCCACGACAATAAATTATCAGTAGAGGACACTGTATTTTAGTTACCCGATGCATAGACAAAGGAGTCACAACTCTTGGACAAGTTTGTTCATTCTATAATTATTTATTTACGTTTTTCCTTCGATTTTCACATAATTGATTTGCAAAAGTTGATTTTAATATAGTAAATTTATTTTGTTATTAACTTAACAAATTATTAATCTTATTTCTGAGAAAAGAAAAAAAGGCATCGCCCGTGCGCATCGCGCGGGCAAAAAATACTAGTGAATATAATTAGTGTAATAATGAACTAATGACCATTGGATTACCATATTTGGAGTATGAATTTAATAATTAATAAAAAAAAATAATAAATTGAATTCAAAAGTATAGGGCGACCAAATGAATCGTGATTATGGGGATGAGGATTCGATTCCCCACCGGGCCCCTATCCCGTCCATTTATTCTCTATGTAATTTATGTGACATTAATTTCCGCCACCAATTTAATTTTCTAGCTTGTATAGGCTTCCAACCGAAAATAAAAATAAAAATGGTTATTCTGGCTACCTCATTAATGAATTAAAGACACCAATATTCAATCTAATAATTATGACCAATTATCCCTTGGTTTCCCAAAACATTCAACCCTACAATTCATTGAAAATTTATGAACTGCTTGGGACGAGGAGTCATGAGAATGGGATTTTTGGAATAATTTTTTCAAAATAAAATTAAAGGTTAACAAGACTTGCAACTTATAATAGACTTCGACAAAGTCTGTCATATAATATAAAAATACATGAAGGCTAATTGAGTATGTATTAATTGAGCACTAGACATTTAAAACGCAGGAAAACCTAATAAGAAAATACCAGTGTTACATATATAATTAAACTATTAAAGTATTATCAATATTTTCCTAAAGAATAATAGAACGCAGTTGCCCTGAGTGATATGGGCTCTGGGAGTAGGGGTGGAAATAAGCTAGGTCGGGCTAGGCTTAGACTTGAACGGCCTAGGCATGTGTCGATTTTTCAAGGTCCGAGCCTGGCCTATTACCGTTGATAGGCCATATAGGCCTGAGCCCGGCCTATTTATTTAAATAGGCATGTTTTAAAATCTTTTAAAAGCCTGATTAAGCTTATTTCAAAATTATGTTAAAATTCTTTTATATATATTTTGGATGTAATTATAAGGTTGGAAGACATGTATCTATATAGGAAAAAACTTATAAATATATTAAAAATCTATATAAGATCGAATAATAATTACTTCTAAATAACGTATTCTTATACAGTAAACATAAGCAGACTAATCACAATAATAAATATGCCGGCTTGGTAGGCCTAATAGGGTTTTTATAAAGCCTGACATGAGCCTATTTAGCTAAATAGGCTTTCAAAATAGCCTGAGCCTAGCCTGTTTATAAAAAAAGCTTGGTCTGGCCTGACCTTCGGTAGGCGAGGCCAAAGGCCCTTGTTGGGTAGCCTGGCCTATTCTCACCCTTATCTGGGAGCTTATGGAAAGGTCTCGGGTTCGAGAACATTTCCATCAAAACCTCAAAAAACAAACGAACAAATGCATCAATTCATGTTCTGGGAGCTTATTGATCAATCCACTCTTTCTTTTCTTGTTCATTATCTTACTCATGATCAGGGTCGTCTAATTATTTTTGTTGGTGTTGTTCTTACAAAAAATTTAGCCCTATTATTTTAATTTAAAAAATTAATTATAAAATTTTAAATTATTATAAAGCTAACACTATAATAAAAATGTTTAAAACATAAAAAGTCAAAAGTAGAAACATAATTTGAAAACACTGCCTATCTATATTATTTATAAATGAATGAAATAAAATATACAGTAAAAACAAATGAAAAAAATTCTGGATATAAATTTTAAAATAATAAGAAAATTTATGAAGAAACTTTTGGAATGTTGGTCTATTTCTTTTTGCTCGACAGCCAATTAATGCTAGGAAAAAAAAAAAAAAACTAAACTAAAGGGAGCAAAAGGGCCGCTCCATGCTACTAGCGCCGGACCAACCAAGTGCCAGCTCCGTCAGCCGCCAAGAGAGTCTTAAGGAGGTCTGGTGGGAACGCCCAAGTCGTATAGAAAAAAATTCATATAAATTAACTATAGTAATAAAATAAATTTTTTAAAAAATGCTCACCAATTTTTGAGGGATAAGTCTTGGGTCCAATGAGCTCTGAGAATATCCTGCTATTCACTTAAACAAAAATAAAAATTGGGCACTTGTTCAATAGGTTATGCTGAAGAACCTAATAGCCACCATATATACTCTCAACAACTCCACTTTTACAACCCCAGAACTCCACGCAAGACTTCATCTACGCCGCAATTCCGCCCATGCGGAGGTGGGCGTGGGTGATATCACATGGAACCCCATGGTGGCGGCCTTCGCTGGAAACTACGTCAGCGGGTGCCTGATGGAATGTAGCATGGTGCACAACCACCAGCAATACGGCGAGAATCTGACTATGGATACGGAACTCATGGGACAGTCAGCGGTGGAAATGTGGATTAGGGAGAAGGCGAACTACGATCATGGGTCGAACACGTGCGTCGGTGGGGAGTGTCTTCATCTAGGAATTCGTGGATGGGAAGCTCACACCTAAAAAAAATTAATGATAGATGAAATTGCTACCGACCATATAAGGTAGTAAGAAGGCCGCATCAATATTAATAAGTGTACTTCATCAAAATGTCTATTAAGTTTGGTATTTTGGACTATTGGTTATTGCGTCAATAAGGTGATTGTTGATTGGGGTAAGAATAGGTCAGACTACCTGACAGAGGCGAGCCTACCGATTGCCTGGCCAGACCAGGCTTTTTCTATAAGTAGGCTAGGCTTATGCCGTTTTGAAAGCCTATTTAGATAAAGCCAGGCTTTATAAATAGCCTATTAGACCTATCAGGCCGGCCTATTTATCATTGTTATTAGTATGTTTCCGTTTAATGCATACATTTGTGGTATTATTATTATTTTATGCAGAAGTAATTATTAATTTGATCTTATATAGATTTTTTTAAATATTTATAATTCTTTTCCCCGTATATAAATAGCCGTGGATTAAGCCTTGTCCAAATGCACATATTCATGACTTCCAACCATATGATTACATCCGGGCATATATAAAAGAATTTAATCTAATTTTGATAAAGGCTGGGCTTAATCAAGCTTTTAAAGGCTTATAAGCTGACCTATTTAAATAAATAGGCCAAGCTTATACCTATAAGATAGGCATATCGAAGGTAACACGCCAGGCTCCGGCATTAAAAAAATGGCGTAGGACTAGGCCGTACAAGCTTAGGCCTAACCCGTCCTAGCCTATTTCCACCGTAACCCTAATTGTTGACTTCTTGTTAAAACAAAGCAACCATTGACTGCTTAGTGTTGTATTAATATTAATCGTTCCATTATCGATCTCATGTATTTTGGACAAGTTATGACTCATTTACTATTATGCTATTCATTAAATATCCTGTGAACGTTCAGGAAGAAGAAGGGAATTATATTATGACGAAAAAGTAGTAGTGATTCAATTTTTTACAGTGCGTTTGGTTGGAGTATTTTAGATTATCAGTGGGAATGTAAGATTGCTGGGAATATGAGATTGCTGGGAATATCAAATGTTTGATGTTTTGAGATTACTGTGTTTGGTTAGATTGAAAATATCAGATTTCGGATTCTAATTAATTTACTATAATGTCCTTGAATTTCAATTGAATGTTATAAATGTATCATTTTGCTACGAAATACAAAATATTTAAACTTATTTATTCTTTTAAAATAAATATAAAATTCATAATTAGTAATTTAATTTATTTAAATGCTTATTATTTTATTTTATACATATAAATATAAATAAAGTGTAAGCAAACATGGAAAATATATATGAAAAAATATATTTAAACAATTCAAGATTTTAATTGAATTTTAAAGTTATATATTTATATATGTATATTTTTTAGATTACAAACTATCTAAATCTATAAAATAAAATTAATGTGAAAAGTGAGGGTATATAAGACAATTTAATATAAAATGCGTTAAAAGATGGCTGGTAATCTAAGATTACCTAACCTTTGAGTGGGAATCACATTCCCACTCAAAATACCCAATATTCCAACCTTAGTGGGAATGTAACATTCCCATATAAAATTTTCCCCGAACCAAACATGGGAATATGTGATCCCCTACCCAAGATTCCCACCGGAAATGTTAGATCCCCTGAACCCAGTGCCGGCGATTGACACGTGCAAGCTGTGCTTCTGAACAGAGCCCCAATTTTTGGGGTCCAATTTTATTTTATTTTATTTTATTTTAAATTTATTGATACAGTTTTACTTAAAAAAAATTTAATCAAATTTGTCACCACGCCCATGTTTGATAAATGTTATCTGTATGGATCCCATAGTAATTGAATAAAAAATAGTGGCCCAAATTTCATTTGTTTTTTCAATTTTTTCTTCTCATTTCATGCAAAACATATTACTTCCTCCATCTAATTGAAAACGCTACGCTTAGTCACAGCGCACATGCCGATACACATTTTTAATGATTAATAACTTAAATTGTGTACAACGAAAAGTTATAAAAAGTTGATTATCTAAAACTACAAGATTATACGAATCTAACAAGATCTCACTTGACTATGTTTTTCTTACATAACTATAATAAAAATTTGAATCAAAGTTAAACAATGAATAGTGCATGTAGCACTTCTAATGAGACGGAGGTAGTACTTGTTTCTGATGACTTTAATTCAAAACATAGTGGCCCGGATAATTCTAGCCTCATAACTTGATTTTCAAGAATTCTCCAAGAACCGTTTCTGCATCCTTCTCCCATGAGTGACTCGGAAATGGCGGATCATGGCGATGAGCCGCCTGATCCCATGGATCTGAGGTTGACAAAGAGGCAGAGGTCACTCTATAGCGATGTGGCAAGGCGTGGCGCTGGCTTTATTCACGTTCCTAAGCAAGATTTGGCCGAAGACGGATTTGTGAGTCCTGATGATATAATCCGATCAACGGTGAACGGAATCCCACGCTTTCAGCTATCAAAGGCCTTCAAGGAGACTCTCTTGCGCCCTTGGAAATTCGCCGTCGCCATCAAAGTCATAGGTCGTAATGTTTCTTATAGGGTCTTGAAAGCTCGGCTGGAACGTTTATGGCCGGCTACCAATACCGCCCCCATAATTGACGTCGACAATGGATATTACATAGTAAGATTTCAAAAGGAAGCCGATGCCCTACACGCTCTCACTGGTGGCCCGTGGATGGTGGCCGGGAACTATTTACATGTTCAAGCCTGGAATGAAAAATTTGATCCCACTAGGAACGAAGTTAAATCTATGGTAGTAAGGGTGTGACTGCCGTGAATCCCAGTTTATCTGTATAATCGCCCATATTTGTTGCAGGTTTGTGAAGCTATCGGAGAAGTCCTCAGCATTAACTTTAGCACAGATGACAGCTCCCGTGGGAGATTTGCTCGTCTAGCTGTGAAGATTGATCTGGACAAACCTTTAACTCCTCAACTAATTCTTGAAGATGACATTGTGAACGTGGAATACGAAAACATCAAGACTGTTTGTTTTTCTTGTGGAAAATTTGGCCACGTTCAGAACTCGTGTCCGGATCGTCAAGAACAGGCTACTGAAGCTGATCAAGGTCCTGCTGAGCAACCTAAGGATGTGAACTCGGTGGAGAAGCCAGAATTTGGACCCTGGATGTTTGTTCAACAAAGGCGCCGACCCCAACAAATGTCCGGCAATGGAGCCCCTCCCTACAATCCTAATCGGAATCGATTTGATATTTTAATGGATAACCAAGAAGACACTCACAATCTCTCTCTCTCCAATCCTGTTATGCATGCACAAGCGGTTGAGCATCCTGTGCAATCTCCAAAAAACTCTAACCCTCGATTCCGAAAACCTAGTAATTCAATTCACAAACCTTCATCTCCTCCCATGCAAGTGCCTTCTGCACCCTCTCTGGTTCATCCACAGTGCAGCACTAGTCACCAACCAACATCCCCCACAGATCCTTCTAACCCCAACCTTTCTCCCTCTTGGTCTCGCCAACCATCCGGCGCCTGGACTAAAACCGTCCCTAATTCTCTTCCTCAAGATCACCATATGGCAGTGTCGGTTACGGATCCATCTAAACACACCAATAAGCGGCTGAAGGGTGTTAAAGGATCGAAGGGAGGCCGACCACCTGATTTCAATGAACTGCGGCATGAATCTATGTCAACAGAAGATCATAATTCCTTTAATGGAACTCTTCGGGAGAGGGCAACCAGCTTGCCCCCTTAATTCCAACTTCTTTCTGTCCTATATCCTATTTCTATATTTTTATCTTTTATTTTAATGATGAATTTGAACATAGCATGTTGGAATGTGCAGGGTGCCGGATCCACTCCTTTCCGAAGGGAATTCCGGGATATGACTAGCAGCAAATCCGTCGATATCATGGCCATTTTTGAACCTCGTATTAGTGGTGAACAGGCCGATACATTTATTCGTCGAAGTGGTTATCACTTTTCATTTCGTGTGGAGGCCCAAGGTTTTTCGGGAGGTATTTGGATTCTTTGGAACGACAGGATCAATGTACGGATTATTGAGAGCCATTCCCAATTTGTTGATGCAGGGGTCCGGGATGAGAATGTAGAGTTCTATGTTACTTTTGTCTATGCTGCTCCTAACCGGTTCCGAAGATCTTGGCTGTGGCCAGAATTGAGTAGAATTAATAGATCCCGGTCAGGGCCCTGGTTGATAGGAGGTGACTTGAATTGTATTGCCAAGTTTGAGGAAAGTAAAGGAGGATCCTCTGTTACTAGCAATATTGATGAGCTTCGGGACTGGATTGATCAATCTTCTCTTCTCGAGTTAAAGACGTTTGGCAGCTTCTTCACATGGTCTATAGGTTCTCTTAAACGTCGCCTTGATAGGATGTTATGCAATGAGGCTTGGATGAACAAATTCCCTCGGAGCATGGTGGAGGTGCTCCCCAAAATTCTGTCTGATCACGCCCCCCTCCTAACTAGAGTAAGATAAGCAACATCCCCGGAGCTCCGGAATACCCATAATATTTTCAGATTTCGAGCAGCTTGGCAGAGCTTTCCAAGCTTTCGAAGACTGATCTCTGATATATGGAAATCTCATGGATCGATTGTGGAACACCTCAATAGGCTCAGGGTTGCTGCTATGGATTGGAACAATACAGTAGTTAACTCCTCTAATATTAGAAAGGCTAGAATTAGAGCAAGGCTTGCAGGTATTGAACGTCTTGCGGACTGGTCTAACAACAGCTTTCTGAGGCGTCTTCATTCCCAATTGAGCTTGGAACTCGGCCAGATTCTAGAAAGAGAGGAGTTAAATTGGATTCAAAGAAGCACAAGGGAGTGGAACCTTGCGGGTGACTTAAATACTAATTTCTATCATAATTTTGTCAAAGCCCGTCAGAGGAAAAAATTATACTCTATGATGGGAGATGCCCAGGGCAATATCTACACTAATGATCAAGCCATGCACGATATGGTAACTAGTTACTTTCAACATCTTTATACTGATAACATGACTTCTTCCACAGATTCTATTTGTTTAGCTGCTGGCCTCCCATCTCTATCTCCTGTTGAAGTGGAAATTTTGCAAGCTACACCGACAATGGAAGAAACCTGGAAAGCAATCAAGAGCATGGCCCCTTTGGAAGCCCCGGGCCCGGATGGATTCCATGCTATGTTTTATCAACAAAATTGGGATACTCTACAAGTCTCGGTGTATAATTTTGTACTTGAATGTTTTAATGGCTCTAGAGATATTTCTGCGATCAACCAGACTTCGATTGTACTCCTCCCTAAGACTCAGAATCCCACATCTATCACTCAGTTCCGACCTATAAGTCTTTGCAACGTCCTCTACAAAGTGGTCACCAAAATCCTGGTTCAACGCCTCGCCCCTATCCTTCCCAGAATCATTGGTCTTGGCCAATCTAGTTTCGTTAAAGGGAGGTTTATCCATGATAATATTATTCTTTGTCAAGAATTATGTCACTTTATGGATAGATCTCCTGCTAAGCCTGGATATATGGTTCTAAAATTGGATTTAGAAAAGGCTTATGATAAACTTAATTGGAACTTCATCAAAGAGACTCTTTCCTTATTTGGTTTTCCTGATGCCTGCACCAAACTTATTATGCAGTGTGTTACTTCGTCTTTTTTGCAGGTTTGGTGGAATAATCAACCCTCGAATCCCTTCAAACCAAGTCGTGGTATCCGACAAGGCAATCCCATTTCTCTTTATATCTTCATTTTATGCATGGAGCGTCTCAGTACCATGATCATGGATGCTGTTTCTCGAGGGATGTGGAAACCTCCTGTCTGGGATAATGGCCGCATTAGTATTCCCTATCTTTTCTTTGCAGATGACATTATCCTTTTTTCCCAATCTTCGACTGGCCAAGCATCTCTCATCAAAACCATCCTTTCAAAATTCAGTGCTGCATCAGGCCTTGCTGTCAGTATTACTAAGTCCAGAATTTGCTTTGGAAAGGTGGTGGATCGGGTAGCTAAAAGGGATATTACTCACATTTTAGAATATCAAAGTGTTCCTAACCTTGGTACCTATTTGGGTGTTCCCATCATCACCCGCAGGCGTTCCCACAAAGACTTTGAGTTTCTGATTGACAAGTTAAATGCTAAGCTCAAGGGATGGTCACACCGATTTCTCAGCATGGCAGGCAGGATTACTCTTATTAAATCGGTGCTTCTCTCAATTGGCCCTTATAGTCGCACGGCTACCCAGCAGAACAATTAAGGAAATGGAGAAAGTTTGTAGGGAGTTCCTTTGGGGTTCACATACTGGGACTCGTAAACTTCATCTGCTTGCGTGGGACTCAGTCACATGTCACTCATCTAGAGGGGGCCTTGGCATCCGTCGACTCAAAGATTTGAATGATGCATTGCTAATGAAAAGCTATTGGAGCCTTATATCTAGAGACACCTGTGGAGCCGCCTTATGAAGTTTAGATATGGCTGGCAAGATCTCTCATTCAAGATCAATTCTCAGTCCCTTTCTCACTTCGCCAAGGATCCCCAATCTGTGCAGCTGTCCTTTAAATCTATGCTTGGTTGGAAAATTGGCGATGGTAAGACAACTAAGTTTTGGCTTGATTTATGGACTGATTCTAATGTTCTTTTGCAGGAATCCTTATTACACCCTCTCTCCCTTGCTGATCTCGCTAGACCTGTTGCCACATATATTCGTGATGGATCATGGGATGTCAAAGAATTCTATCAAACTCTACCTGAAGATGCCATTCAGATGATTCTCCAACAGCCTATTCCACTCAATGATGCCAGGGAGGACCGTTTCTATTGGAGACCAGCTGCTAAAGGCATTTTCTCCATCAAGAGCACCATTGAGGAGTTGGAAAACCAGCGATTTAAAGACACGCCTGTTATCGATTGGCGGATGATCTGGAGATGGCCTGCCCCTCATCGAGTCCGCACTTTTCTCTGGTTAGCAGCACACGACAGATTGTTAACAGGTGCAGAACGATTAAAAAGACATGTTACTTCGGACGGAAGCTGTCAACGGTGTAGCTCCCTTGAATCGGGCATCCATGCTCTCAGGGACTGTCCCACTTCCGCTCTCATTTGGTCACTCCTTGGCCTGGATTCCACTATGAACTTCTGGACGCAGGAATGCTGCAATTGGATCGTAGCTTTGAATCATGATAAAGTGGGTGAAGCGAGAGCTACTCTCTTTGGCATTGGGGCTTGGCATATATGGAAGCTTCGCTGTCAGGAGACCTTTGGTAATGGCAACATTCAATGGAATAGGGCTCACACTTGGATACGTCGGGCTGCAGATAATTTTTTGGGAGCTAGAAAAGAGCTTAAATTGCATGGCATCAAAGCTTGGCATACTGGCCGCACTCGTTGGGAAAGACCCCCTGAGGGTTGGATCAAAGCAAACTGTGATGGTAGAGTTAGCCGCAATTCTAGCCTAGCAGGTGGCATCCTCCGGGATGGTAATGGTATTTGGCTCGGGGGTATTCGTATTAAAGGAACGGAGGTAGATATTGCACACACCGAGGCGCGAGGCATCTTAGTTGCTCTTCAGCTTGCCTGGACAATGAATGTTTCCAAGTTGATTGTGGAGTCAGATTGTAAAGAGATCATCGACATCATCAATGATACTTCGGCCTATTTAGGTCCTGCATTCCGTCCTATCGACCAGATTAAAGAGATGAAAAAGTGGAGATGGGATCTGCGATTTGAAGTCATTCCCAGGGAATCAAACATAGCAGCTGATACCTTCCTCAAAGGCCTTCCATTCCAGTCTAGTCCACAACATTTTGTTCGTCCTCCTGATTTCATGATTGATGTTCTTAATTTGGACCATATTGGCTTGTATCATACTAGGCAATTATTGCAATAATATCCGGCTCCGGCCCTCCCTTTTTCCGAAAAAAAAAACATAGTGGCCCGAAATATATTCACATAAATTTCAATTAATTTTTTCTTCTCATTTCATTCAAAACATAGTGGCTCGAAATATATTCAAATAAAATTTGAATTAATTTATTAGATAAAATTAAAAGGGCCTAAATTTTATTCGAACTGGACCATAAAAAATGATTGGACGGCCCTGCCTGAACCAAACGCTCCGTTAGGGTATTTTTTCCTTATTGTGAATGGCAATGAAACGTCAATCATTTCTGTAGGAAATTTGGTCGCAGACAGCCAAATATTCGTAGCATTAATCAGTTTGCTTTGGAAGCACCAATTGCAAGGGCGACAATAATGTCGTAGTGACTTACTAGTTTCCACCTAAAGGGTAAGATTGGGCAGCTATTAGCTGGAGTATATAGAGTCTGTATACGTACATTACTGTTTACACATGGAAGCCAAATCCAAATTATATAGGGGGTATATATTATGTTTTTTTTAGGTACGTAAACATTGATTCTCATGTGTCGGTAAAGATACGTGGAAGTTCAATCCACACAAATTACAAAGGGTATAAAGGGGATGAATACAGTGTTGGATGAGAATCGAACTCTTAATCATAAGGTTGGAAGTTAGGGTACAACTTTATTGCATGAATTGAATAACAACCCATCTTGTTCTTACATTTCATTACCAAATTTTTTGTTAAAATATAGTCAAGTATGATCTTGTTAGATTCATCTCGTCGAGTAGTTTTTAAATATCGAACTTTTAGAATTTCTACTTATACCGAAATTGAGTTATTAATGGTTTAAAATGTATACTGAACTGCGTGCACAGTGAATCCGTTTCAATTTTTAAAAAACGGAGGGAGTAATTCTCTAGATGTACTAATTAATTGATTTAATAGGGAATGCGGATTTAACCTAGTGGTCAAGTCCTCCGACCTGTATATGTTATTCAGCCAAAATAAATAAATAAATATATTATTTAACCTTTAATAATTATAATTAGTGTATTTATTAAAGACCTTATTATATTCATTAAGAAATCAATGACCAAATCAGCCGTTTGGATTAATATATTTGGAGGATAAATTAAATACAGTAGTACTTAGTAAAACTAGTGGTTAAATTAAATTAACAACGGTGTGTATAAATAAAGACGACCAAATGAATTGTTATTCCGCCTACATCATCAATGAATTAAAGACACAAATATTCAATCTAATTAATACAACCAGTTAACCCAGGTTTTCGAAACATTCAAACCCACCGTACCATTCACTGAAATGAAAATACTTATATACTTGGCCAAAGTCAGTCACATATATAGCCGCCATCTAAATTAAACTAACTAAAGTTGAAGGGTGAACTAGACTTCAGCTAGGGTTTAGTTTGTATACTGAATAAATATAATACTCACTTTACCATAACTATGTTAACAAATTTATAAATATAAATTTTTTATTTTAGGACATATTCATTAATTGTGATACAGTGATGCCTTATTTTATGTTCATAAAATATTAATAACATAGAATTGGAAAATACTCCATTTTTTTAGTATTACGTTTTGACTTTTTTTTAATATTCATTGTATCACTTTGACTTCTATTTCTGTTATAGTTATAGAAGACAAAATATAACCAAGTGAGATCTTGTTGGATTCGTCTAATCTTGTAGTTTGTAAATATCAAAATTTTAGAATTTTTACTTGTACCAAATTTGAGTAATTAATCATTGAAAATGTGCATTATTGGCATACGTGCAAATGAGAAGTATAACCTTTAAAAAAACGGAGGAAATACTAGTGTGGTGTATATAGTGGTTTTGTTGATTTTTCATTATAAATATATATATATATATATATATGAGTATTAAATATTGGTGTCAATTAAATTTAATTAGTCATTTACAAGTAGGTTATAAATAAAATAAAAAAATAGCACATATTTATGGTCAAATCAACACATATATTTGTAAAAATTAGCACACACATCAATAGAAATCCTACACACTTTAAAAACAACTTATTCATTTAAATAAAATCATCACAGCTCATTCATTTAAATACAAACATCATGTTTATAATATAAAATAAATACACATATCATATAAACTCATCACACATATACATGTTGTTCAGCACATACTTGAACAAAAAATTCATACCTATTAAATAAGACTATGCATTGGATTATATGCGTAGAGTAAATGTTGTAAATTTATGAAAACGGATGAAATATATGGCAAGTATCAATCAATTAAATGGTTAATTTTAAATTTTATGGCATGTATAAATAACTCATTATTTTTTTTAAAAAATATTGGTAAGTATATCTTCATTCTCTATTGACCGAAAATTATAATTTTCGGGCTTTCTCTTTTAGTGGTAAGAAAAAATATAATTAAGTGGATCTTGTTAAATTCGTCTAATTTTATAGTTTTAGAATATCAAATTTTTATAATTATTTTTTCTTGTACATAATTTGAGTTATTAAACGTTAAAATGTATATCGATATACGTATCGTAAGGCAGCGTAACAAAAATATGGAGATGGAGTAAGTATACAGTGGGGCAAATTAAAGTCAAATCTTTGAACGTACACTTGATGTTTGAACACTTGAGTTTAGAATAATGTAGGAAATGGAAAAACAAGTGTGCAATATTTTCAATAATAATAATAATAATAATAATAATATGGGTTCGGTTATGGTGCAATCATGGAATCCGCAGCACATCAAGGCATCAATCATAGCCATTCAAAAGCATCCAACGGTTGTAGGTTAATAAGAGTATAATTATAATAACACAATAATAGTCCATTTTAATAACAAATCATTTCAGCGACAAGGCAAGTATTTTAGACATGTTATGATATCTAATATTTGGTAACTCTATATTTAGTATGTTATCATATTTATTATTTGGTAAATCATATCAAATATTTGGTAATCCATATCTAATATTTCAAATAATATCTTTTTATGATCAAAGATACGTATCAAATTTATTAATAGATCATTTCAGCGATTTTACCAAAAACAATTAATTGATGCTATAAAATATATTTCAGGGACCACAAGTAGAGGAATTCAGCGACCGTATCTAGCGTAATTCAGCGATGGTACCAAGCAGAATTCAGCGACGCAACCAAGAATGATTCAGCGATGCTACCCAAAATAATTCTGTCATGCTACCAAAAATAATGAAGGGATGCTATCAAATATATTTCAGCGACCTCAAGTAGAGGAATTCAGCGATGGTACCAAGCAGAATTCAGCAATGCAACCAAGAATGATTCAGCGATGCTACCAAAAACAATTAAGTGATGCTACCAAAAATAATGAAGGGTTGCTATCAAATATATTTCAGCGACCTCAAGTAGAGGAATTCAGCGATGGTACCAAGCAGAATTCAGCGACACAACCAAGAATGATTCAGCGATGCTACTAAAAATAATTCTGTGATGCTACCAAAAATAATGAAGGGATGCTATCAAATATATTTCAGCGACCTCAAGTAGAGGAATTCAGCGATGGTACCAAGCAGAATTCAGCGATACAACCAAGAATGATTCAGCGATGCTACCAAAAATAATTTTGTGATGCTACCAAAAATAATGAAGGGATGCTATCAAGAACATTTCAGCGACGCTCATTTCCATTACATTTACTTTTACATAAATTTACTATTTTAACCTTAAATTAATCTCAACCATCAATTTATAAAATGCATCAACGGTCTAGAAGCATCCGCAGCACATCATGTCGCGGCACCCTAACGGATCCCATAATATAGACCAAGCGTCGGGCGATGGTTGGCGTCTGGTCGCACAAAGAAGGGAGGGAGGGAGTTTTGTTCTGTTCTGTCCAGGGAGCCCAATTTGGGGATTTTTAATCCCTAGGTTGTAGGTAATGGAGTCGGTAATCACGGACCACAAATAAATGTGGTCGGTGGTTTTGTTATCGCACGTCCCTTGGCCAAATAACGGCTATTTTTTCCGACTCCACCTTGAGGTCGGTAACGAGCTCGGTAAATCCGACCCATACAATTGTGGTCGGTAATTGAGGGTCGGTACTTGAGTTTTTTCTTATAGTGTCCCTTATGCATATACACTAGTACAATCTAACCATAATACTTTAGAGGCTGTTTGTTTTTTTTTTTCTTTCTTTCTTTTGACTTTTGCTTCTCCCAAAAGTCATTTTTTTAAATTTTTCTAGCTATTTGTTTTGCCTTTTTTACAAAATTAAAGGAGAAGAAAAAGTTTAAACTCTCTTCTTCTTTTTTAAGTAAGTAGGGGGTTACTTTTAAAAAAATGATAAGTCATTTTAGGAATAAAAATATTAAAATATCCCTATTTAATAAGGAAATAAAATAAATGATAAATATCCTTATAAGATTTATGCTCTTTTAGTAATTTTAACATATAAAAAGTCATTTTACGCACAATTTATCTAAATATGTTTTCGTTGAAAAGCAACTTTAATAATATCCATCCAAACAATTATTTGAGCTGCTTTTGCTAGGGGTGTGCATCGGTCGGTTCGGTTAACCGAACCGAACAAAACTCCAAAACCGAATTAAAAACCGAATTTTTTCTAAAAACCCAAACCGAACCAAAATTACTGAAAACCGAAATAACCGAACCGAAATATTTCGGTTGTTATTTCGGTTTGGTTATACCGGTTAACCGAACCGAACCGAATTGCTTTTCTAAATTTTTTTTTATCAAAACATCTCTATTACCATTTTTAAACCTGTAAATTCGCTCTGTCAAACAAAAACATCATATCTACATATAACTATGAGTGTAATAGTAAATCATTCCAAATTGCATTGTTCAAATTACACACAAATGAAATGATAAAATAAAGAAACAGTCACTGAATAGTTCAAATACGAAACAATATAAAAGTCTCAAAACTCTCAATAGTAGTTCTCACTTCTCATCCACACAAACAGTCACCGAATAGGGGTATTATTTTGTGTTTATTATATAATGGCTAATGTATTTTATATATTTTTTTAAATATATAATTTAAATTTCGGTTCGGTTCGGTTCGGTTAACCGAAGTGTAGGTTTTTAAAAACCAAAAACCGAACCGAAAATCGAAATTTTGGATTTTCAAAACCAAAAACCAAACCGAAATCCAAAAACCGAACCAAATTGCAAAATTTGGTTCGGTTCTGTAACACCCCGATTTAATTAACTCATAATTAATTTAATTTAGTTATGGTTAATTAACAAAAGACGTAGTATGTGGATTATTTTGTAGGGAATGAAGATTTAAGTGGGGGATTAAGTGAGTTCAACTCACTAGATAATAAGAGTCAAGTGCTCAAATGGGTGCAATGTGGTCAAGACAAGTGGTGTAACTCTTTTAACCCACATTCCGACCCGAACCGAGACCCGTGACCCGACCCGGATCCATTTTAACCCTTCAAAAATCAGATTGGGCATTGGAAAAACCCCATTTCATCATCATCATCCCTCATTCCCGTCACCTCTCTTGAAGGAGATAAGGTTCTTCATTTTGGCTTGGAATTGGTGTTTTCTTCTTCAAATCAAGTTGGGGGATTGCTTATATAAGCTTTGGTAAGTATTTTCCTAGTTTCTACACTTGATTTTGATGATGTTTGAGTGAGTTTTGGGGTGATGAAAGTTGATGACGAAAATTGGGTGTTTGTAGAAATTCTTGCTTTTGGTGTTGAATTGAAGCTTGGATTCTTGTTTGGAAGCTGAATTAGTGTTGAAGGAAACTAAGGTTAGTACTTGAGACCATTTTGGTGTTGTTGATTTCAGTTTTAGAGCTTCAAATGGTTTCATGATGATGAGATCATGTTCTTGGATGAATTTTGATGTTTGGAGCTTGATTTCTTGTTATGTAGCTTGGTATTGGTGTTTGGAGGCGTTGGGGAGCTGTATTGGAAGAGTTTGGATCATCTCAATACCAGGCAAGGGTAGAGATAGGCCTAAATGGGGGCATAATCGGTGGAATGGCCGGAAATCGCCATTTCCATCAATTCTGATGTGTCGGCGCGCTCTTGGCGCGCCCTTTAGCCAAAAAGCGCGTGGGCAGCGCGTGAGAAGAACGTCAACGACGTCCTTGTCAGGACGGCGCGCAGTTGGCGCGCCTTTTCCACGAAAACCGCGCGGGCAGCGCGCGGAGACACGAACGACGCGACCTGCGTCTTTGGCGCGGGGCCGGCGCGCCCTCCTTGGGAAAACCGCGCCGGGTGCGCGCGGGCTCCCCTGCCCGCGCGGTTCGTTCGCTCGTTTTTCCGATTCTTGTCCTTCGTGTTTCCTTAGTTCTTCTTATGCTTCTAGCATGCCATAACCATCATTATGCTCACAATCTTTGAACTTAGTTGCGATTAGCGGTGATCTACTATGCCTTAGTTGAGATCGAGTCTTGCTTCGCTTCTATGTTGATGTGAGTGTTGGTGCCGATATGTGGGGCTTGGCACACCCTTGACACTTAACTCGCGATGAGTTGTTTATTTTGTCATGACACGTAATTTACGTATTGACATGTGTGGAATTGAATCTGATTATGTGTTCGTGCCGATATGTGGGGCTTGGCACACCCTTGGTACTTAACTCGCGATGAGTTGTTGATGCCGATATGTGGGACTTGGCATACCCCGGATTATACTTAACTCGAGACGAGTTGTTTATTATGTCCTGATGCGTTGGTTTGCGTATGGACATGTGATTGAATTGAATCTTGATATCTGTGATGATATCTGAATATCTGTGATGATATGTGAATATCTGTGATGATATGTGAATATCTGTGATGATATGTGAATATCTGTGATGATATGAAATGCCACGACGGTAGGATACGCTATGCTTACGAATCGGTATCCGATGAGGGACATAGTGGGATCGCTACCCAGAAGCATTGAGACTGAAAAGGATTCATATCCTAGTCTGATTTTGGCTGGAAAGGGCTCATGACCCTTAGCCTGACCCGCTTGCCGTAAGCCACGATCTCAGCTGTTAGTGTCCGCGGCGGGGGCACTGTGGGTATGTCTCTCGACCATTAAGGGGTGTGGACCCTTATATGGGAGGGAATACCGACCATGGTACCTAGGTGCGCGCTAGACATGCTTATGTGTTGCATTTAGGGTAGATAGACATTTTAGGTCATAACATTTCATCTCATCATCCATCATTCATCTTATTTGCAGTGGTTGAAGCACCGGTATGGGACGGTGTGATGTTTACTTATTTGCTCTGCTCAATTTTTATGTTATGCCTAATAAATGTTTAAAAACGAAATATATCTCCACCTATATGTATAAATATACTTCTAGGGAATCAAGTTAATTCTTGTTTCCCCTTATGCCGATTCTTCTATTCTTGCTCAGTACCTTGTACTGACCCTTGCTATGTTTTCATGTATAGATATTCCCGGGGAGGACGCAGAGCCTGAGCACGATGTGGGGTTTGGGGATGAGTGATCTACCTAGAGATGCATTAGCATGTCGTGGACTTATGTGCTTGTCTTGAATAATATGCTATGACTCTATTACCTTGTTTCGTACTGCTTGTGGTACCGATCGGTACATTATGTTCTGTCTTGTGTGTTACTTAATATCTCTGACAGGTTGAGATGAGACTGATATGTCGACTGTTATGTCGCATGAATAAGGCTTGTAAGCCGGACGTCTGTTATAATGTGAGGTTTCCTTTCTGGATTTGTATTATGATTCATTGGCTTCCTGTTTACTTGGCTACGTGTTATTGATCTTAAATTGATTGGCCAACAGTTTAAGAGAGGTAACACGGCAGTGACGTCACAGAAATTTGGTTTTAAATTTTTGGGGCGTTACAGGTTCGGTCGGTTTGTTCGGTTTCGACCGAAATTTGCACACCCCTAGCTTTTGCTTTTAAATTCTCTTTTTCTCTCCTTCACCTCTTTCTACCAACTTGTCGTTTCTTTCAAAAGTCAAAACAAACATGCCCCATTTCTAGTTACACATTTTTTCCTTGTTTTTTGTCTAAATGTTGACAAACACTTTTAGGAAAACAGTTAGGAAAGCTGCCCACGGCCCACATAATCGAATTGAAATAACTGCGAACTCATTAGGCCATCTTCAAACAATCCAATGAACTCCATTTTTTCCTTCCACGTCATATTTTTTTCCTATCACATTATCAATCCACTTCGGGCCCGTTTGGATTGACTTTTGAAAAAAGCAGAAGTTTAGAGTAGAAGCATGTAACTTTTGTGTTTGGTTGTAATTTTTGAAAAGCATCTTTTTTTAAAGTTTGTTTGGATGTGTAAATGTGAAAAGTGCTTTTGAAATGTGTAAATTACCAAAAAATGTATACTACTTATATGGGATAGTATATATTTATAGTGTAATTTAAATAAATTAGTAGGGGCATTTATGACTCTGCACACATTACTAGGTGCTCTCGGCTTCTGTTTTTCAGAGAAGCATTCCTGACCAGCTTCTTCCAGAAGCACTTTTGTGGCTTTTCGAAGAGCTTTTGTTTTTTCTAAAAAGTCAATCCAAACACCCACAACAAGAAAAAATCGATTTAGCGACCTCAATTTACGATCGCGCGAAATAGGTCACTAATTTGCGACCGCAATAGCAACCGTATTTTGCAGTCGCTCATTTGCAGTCGCAAATTTTTCTCATTTTTCTTTTTCTTAAAAATTATTTTAAAAATAAATATTCTAGCGACCGCGCTAAGTTTTTTCTACCATTTTTAAATTTCTTTTTATTACTTTTTAATATATATATATATATATATCCTTTTTTAATTTTTAAATTAAGTTTTAAATTTAGTTTATTAATATTTTTCTTTAAGCTTTTTAATTATTATATTTTATTGTATCTTACTATTTAAATACTCCATTTAATCCAATTAACAACTTAACTTAATTATATTTAGTTAATTTATAATTATTATTTAATGTAATTTTATATATTTAATTCTTAAATAATAATAATCATATAATTAAATTTTTTTTATTTTTATTTTTATATATAAATAATCATTATAATATAATTAATTATTTTTATATAAGTAATTATTATAATGAATAATTTAAATTATTTTATAATTATTAAATAATACTATTTCTTTTATTTTGATTTTATTATTGATTTTTATTTTTATTTTTTTTATTTTATTGAAATATTTATTTTATTTACTCTTATATTATGTATTTATTTTATTTTTTTATTTATTTTTAAATTTATTTCACTAAAATTTATTTTATTAAATTAATAATTTATTTTAATTTATTAAAATAATCTATTAAGTAAAATTTATTTAAATAAATTTATGAAATATTTAATAAAATTAAATTATTTTTTTTGCGGAGCCGAGTCAGAAAAATATTAAATTAAATTAGTTAATAATTAAACTTTATTAAATATTAATTAAAATATTTTATTAAATAAATCAACACTAGATTAAATTAAATCAAAAAACTAATTAATGTAATAATTTTTTACAGTTTACTTGAAAGCATTATAACTTATATCATGGAACATTGGTTAGCACAATGGCACAAAGCATACTTTCTCTATGCTTACTTGGTTCGAATCTCCTTGGCAACAAAATTTTGGAAGGGAGGTGTTTTGTGGTAGTGGGAGGGTGTGGGTTCGAGTCTTGGGGCACCCAAAATTTTTTTTATTCTGTGTTTTTTAGCGACCCCAATTTGGGGTCGCTAACGCGGTCGCTGATATAAAAATAAAATAATATTTAAAAATATGGTTTTTCTTTAGCGACCGACCACGTAGGTCGCAGATGCGGTCGCAGACTGGTCGCTGGCCAATTTGTAACCAGCTGTATAGGGACGTCCAATATGGGGTCGCAGACCCTAATAGCTACCTCATTCAGGCTTCCTGCGACCCCATTTGTGGGTTGCTATTTTGACATTTTCTTGTAGTGACCTATTTTCCCCTAAAAGTGTTTTTGGCAAAAGCAAAAGCCAAAAGCACTAGTGTAGAAGCCAATCCAAACAGGCTCAATACAATCTTTTCCACATCATTAATTCTTTTACAAAGAATTTAAATAAAAATTATAATACAAAATGTTTTTTAATATTTTTGTATAATAAATTATTTAACTATATATTTAATTTAATTAATAGAATTTTAAAAACTCCAAAAGAAAAAAGGAAAAAAAAATACCAAAAGCTACCGGCCACACGGTGCCCGGAGAACTAGCAATTTGCTTATGTGGTGAGGAATTGGAGTTTGCGAAAATTTGGAGCAACCCCCTGCAGTGAAGATGGTCTTATGACGACACCATCTGTTTCCAGACGTCGGCAGCATCAATGACATTTCACTTTGATACAGTAGTAGTATATTCATAGTATATTGCAAGATCTCCTCTATAAAAACCCTTATTACTATCAAACATAATCCACCCCCAAAAAAATAAAAATAGTAATAATAATAATAATAATACTACGAAGAAGAAGAAGAAGAATAAGCAGAATAAGAATGGTTCACCACCAGTTCAATCCACTCTTCCTTTCCTTTCTCCTGATCTTGCTACTCACCATATTCTCAACAATTCCACTCACACAGTCCCAGAACACCGTGCAAGACGTTCTGGACGTCCACAATGCCGCACGTGCAGCGGTGGGCGTGGGCCCTCTCGTATGGGACCCGACGGTGGCAGCCTATGCGAGCAACTACGTCAGCACTCGCCTAGCCGATTGCAGCCTGGTGCACAGCGAAGGGCCATACGGCGAGAACCTGGCCTTGGGTACCTTCCTCACAGCAAGACAAGCGGTGCAATTATGGGTCGCGGAGAAGCCAAACTACGACTACACGACCAACACGTGCGTGGGCGGGCAGTGCCTTCATTACACGCAGGTGGTGTGGCGTAACTCGGTGCGGATAGGCTGTGCGAGGGACCAGTGTGCCAACGGGAATTGGTTTGTCTCATGCAACTATGCACCACCGGGCAATTTCGTTGGCGAACGCCCCTATTAGGTTTATGATGACGACTTAATTAATTATCCTCGTCACTCCATCTCATCTGATTGTGTTTATATACTTATGTCTAGCTTGTGATCACAACCACGTACTGTGTCTGTACTGTACTATATATATATATATATATATATATATATATATGTTTATAAAGGGGCCGGCCGGGCTGCAATAAAAATCTACACCACAAAAAAATAAAACGAGGATAATTGTGCCATGCATGATGCATGGGATAACTTCAGAAACACTTAATACTACATACAGTATTTATGTGTTTATGTGTGTCTGTAATCTGTATGTCTGTAACGACGACTCACCTCTGTAAGAGAAAATCAAATTCTCTATCCTTGAAATAAAGTGCTACAACCTTACTGTTCTTTTTTTCGTTTTAGTGTCAGAAAAATGTTTAATTTCTGTCATATAAACAATATTCTTGACATACAGAGGCTCTTTGCGAAACATTGATGAAATATTAAAATCAAATGATAAGATTTATACAAGGGTATTCTTATAATTTCAATAAAATACAAATAATCTTTATTCATTTTGTTCAATTCTCATGCTTATACTTTTCTCATCTCTCATAATCAACTACATTTAAATTAGAAATTTTTGAAATTAAATAATGATAAGATATTTAGGTTCTTTCATCGATTAGATAGATTTTCATATAAAAAAAGTCCAAATCTAAGTTTATTTCAGAAAATTAGAGCCGTATATAAAAATATAAAAATGTATTGAAATTATAAATATGCATATATGAATATAATTTTAAAAATATAATTACTGAAATACAAATAC
Organism: Hygrophila difformis; assembly: GCA_030278955.1. Classification (NCBI taxonomy): domain Eukaryota; kingdom Viridiplantae; phylum Streptophyta; class Magnoliopsida; order Lamiales; family Acanthaceae; genus Hygrophila; species Hygrophila difformis. The sequence goes on from JAOANR010000004.1 coordinate 50,954,708, forward strand.
AAATAACTCGTGGGAATGGGACTTGATCCAAGTAGTTATGTTTTCTGCCTTAGTTCGATTCCCACCTGACCCCTACCCTTCCCCTTTATTTCCTTTATAATTTGTTTGGTTTGGATTCTCATACACCTTTACCGATATATAGGTGGTCAATATTTACCAAAAAAATACAAATAACTCATCCATTAAAATATGTCATTTATGTCGAGCAAAAAAAAATTATATGTCAGTTATGACGAACGATTTTTTCCGTCGCAATTTGATACTTTTCCCGTTTTCCTATGATTTTTTTGGTCTTTTTTTTTTATCCTAGTCGTTTAGTTACGAATCACGATGGAAACATATCAACCACCCAAAAAAATTACATGATATATTATCATCAGAGATAAATAATACTCCTTCGTCCCACAATAATGTTCTCATTTCATTTCTGCACACAATCCAATACACATTTTAAATTGTTAATATCTCAAAATATATACAAATAGAAATTATGTAAAATATATATTCTAAAACTATACGATTAGACGAATCTAACAAGACCGAACTCGACTATTTTTTTCAAATATATAATTACAATAATATCGAGTCAAAGTTAAACAATGAACAGTATCAAAAAGTCAAATGGAACATTATTGTGGAATGGAGGGATTACTATATTAATGGAAACATGATAATTAATATATCATGATAACGGCAAATTATGGGAATAAATATCCAAATAGTCCTGTAAGTTTCTGTCTTATTCAAATTGGTCGATAAAGCATTTGATTATCTCAAATGATTCTATAATTTTCATATCTTAGCTGAAATAGTTCTAAATGCATTTAATTTTTTAATTTTAGGTCTCTAAACTATTATATTATTCACTTTTACTCTAAAAAAATTCTAAATTCTACAATTTAGTCCTCATTTTTTAATGTAAATATGTAATAAGGATTAAATTGTAAAAAAAAAAATTGGGAGTAAAAGTGAATAATTTATAAGTTTATGGGTCTAAAATTGAATATTAAATGCATTTGGGATTACTTTGACTAAAATATAAAAGTTATATGACCATTTAAGATAATCAAATAATTTATGTACCAAATTAGATAACAGTGAAACTTATAGGACTATTCGAGTATTTATTCTGCACATTATGAGGTGTAATTAAGTCGCCACTGGAGGAGGAGGCGTAACTCACAACGCATGCTACTACCAATAAACAACAAGAATACTACCTCCGTTCCTTAATATTTGCCACGGACCCACATTTCATACAATCCAATACATATTTTTAATCCGTAATAACTCAAATTATATACAACTAAAAATTATGAAAATTTGATATTCTAAATCTATGCGATTAGACGAATCCAACAAGATCCCACTTGACTATATTTTATCTTATATAAATGTATTAAAAAGTCGAATCAAAGTTACTCAATAAACAGTAACAAAACACCCAATGTATCAATAATTTAGGAACGGAGTAAATATAATTTTCCAACAATACAATCACACAGTACTATTGATATACGCCGAGAAGCCCAAGTACGACTACACTTAAAACCCTTGCATCGGCGTCGACTGCAGCTCTTACACGCAGGTCGTGTGGCGGAACTCGTTGATGGTAGGCTGCGGTGGGCTGGTCCGATGCACCAACGGATGGTGGTTCCGGGTTCGTTACCTGCCTTTATTCTCCCCCGGGAGATATCACTGCCAACGTCCTTTATAAGTCACGGCCTATACATGCATGTGCGTCGGTGTGTTATAATGTACGGTTGTCTGTGTATGTTTTTGTCAATATGTAATGCCCTCCCAGCAATAATCACGGGATAAAATTAAAAGGAAGAATGTGGGATGCAACATAATATTCATAATATTCATAATTTTACTATTATCCAATTTGGTCAATAAATATTTGATTATCTCTAATGGTCCTATAACTTTCATAGTTTAACCGAAATAGTCCCTAATATATTTAATATTCAAATTTATTAGACCCAAAATTTTTAAGTTATTCACTTTTACTTTCAAAAAGTTTTTATTTATTGTAATTTAGTCCTTATTACATATTTATACTTTTAATAATGAGGACTAAATTGCAAATTTAGAAATATTTTGGGAGTAAGAGTGAATAATATAAAAGTTTAGGGACCTAAAATTATAAATTAAATGCATTTAAGACTATTTGAGCTAAACTATGAATGTTATATGATCATTTGGGATAATCAAATACTTTATGTACCAAACTGAATGATAGTAAAATTTACATGATTACTTGGGTATTTATTCCTATTCATATAAGTATGTACTTTGATTTGTGAATTACGAAAATATTCCCTTTGTTGTCTAACTGTTGTGATTTAGTGATATACTCCCCTCGTCCCACGAAGTTTGATCCCTATTCCTCTTTGGCATATGTCCCACGAAGTTTGGCCACATTCCATTTTTAGAAAAATTAAATTAATATAAGTTTGATTATAATCTTAATTATTGTCAAATCTCGTTAAAAATATTCATTTTTACTATTCTGCACAAATTCCAATGCACTTTTATTTTTCTACACAAAATCCCTTACATTTCTTTAATTCTTAATATTACAAAATTAGTATAAATAAAAATTGTATAAAATATAGATATTTTAAAACTACACGATTAGACGATTTTAAAAAGACCACACTTCAATATTTTTCTCTAATTACGTCATTACGCTAATATTTAGTTAAAGTTAAACAATAAACAGCATCAAAATTTATTATAATCTTAAATACAAATACTCGCACCACTTTAATTACTAAATTTTACCACTAAATTACCGTGCCGAAAAGAAAGGGTGAGATTTCGCGGAGGAGGAAGTATCATATATGAAAAGTGCCGTTGGTCACTTTTTCTCTTTTTGTTTGCGCCATTATTTACATGTGCAGTACCGTTTCAATAAAATAATCGTTTCATTATTCATTAAGGACTAGTATTTTTTGCCCGCGCAATGCGCACGGGCGATGCCTTTTTTTCTTTTCTCAGAAATAAGATTAATAATTTGTTAAGTTAATAACAAAATAAATTTACTATATTAAAATCAACTTTTGCAAATCAATTATGTGAAAATCGAAGGAAAAACGTAAATAAATAATTATAGAATGAACAAACTTGTCCAAGAGTTGTGACTCCTTTGTTTATGCATCGGGTAACTAAAATACAGTGTCCTCTACTGATAATTTATTGTCGTGGAATTGATGTGAATTCTTTTCATCTAACAAATTTACAAATGGATCTTTCAATCAAGTTGTAGCCAGACACAAATAGGATGAGATTAACAAAACAACAACTCCATGTAGTGCCATGATTTCCTTGGACCTATTCCAGAATTCCTCTTCGTGAACTCAACCTACAACATGATGATATGCTTGTCAATTATTTGCTTCCATGCAATAGTGCAAAACTTTTCCTATGTAGAGCATTATAGTATAAGATTAAATATGTGGTAAATGAAACTATAAGAGTAATGCAAGACTGCTATATACTCCTTTTCTTAAGCTTGTGGGTGAACACAAAGGCAGAAAATATAAATTTAAACTCATCATTAGTAATATTTCAATCTAAATATAATAGTTACAGTAGCTTAAAAAATACAGAGAATTAGATAGTAGCAGCTTGAATACCTCTTTTGGACGGAGTACCCTCTGTAAAAATTCTTAAAAAATATCGTTAGTATCATAAAAATTAAAAGCACACCATGTGAACAAAATTTTCTTCGACTGCAAGTTCCAAGTAGTGGTGTTAATAACTCTCTACTGGAGGGTGAAAACTCAATTAATCAAAACATGAGTAAATTACATAAATATAAATTCCAAAATACAATATATATATATATATATATATATATAATGAGGGTGAAAACTCAATTAATCAAGATGCGATACTACTATACTTTTATAATGTGGTACTACTATACCAATGTATCAGAAAGCTTTTATTTTATTTTTGGTTTAAGGTTGAATACAGAACTAAAGTGCAGGTATTTTCCTTAAAAGTCCATGGATAAAAATTACAATCCTCAGAATGATTCCTCAAATCTATATCTTCTTATCAATTAAATCTTGTAGCTGCAACCTGATTAATATCAGGCTAAGTGTTGTTTCTCTTCAATTTAATACTTTGTTTTATCATTTTTTGAATTTAAGAAATTAAATATTTTGAAATTACACCTCAGCTCTGGTTATCCAAAATTATAGCAAGTGTAAGGCCAAAGCAAAGAACTGTACATAATATGTTGGATGGTGTTGCGATTAATGCGGGATTAAACCCGACCTTATGGCTTTAGCTTGCTGCTTGACTGCTTCCAGTTTCCTTAGTGGTGTAGAACTCAAAGAGATGGGAAAACATAAGGCACAAACATAAGGCAGAGACATCACTCAAAGAGATGGGAAAACATAAGGCAGAAACATCAACCACTAATTCCTCTAAACACCGCTGCAAGGAAATTCTATACTCTAAGCTGATAAGATTACTTTTAATGGGAGTAATTTCAGATGATCACACTCACATATACTGAGGGGTGCAATTTCTATACCCAAAAGTAAAGTTAAGCATTAACATAAGAATAAAAAGGGGGAGATAGGGGGCCGGTGGGGATCGATCCTCCAACCTTCCGTTGGAGGCCTAGGGACTTAACCACTTGGGCTAAGTCCTCATCCACAGTTGATCAATTATGATTGAATGAAGAGTATTTCTATTCTTAAAAATTTTAGAAGTTTAAAGCTAATAACAAATGATGTGGTAATTCTTAAAACTCAACAAAATAATTCATTTACTGTGTTACAAAACAGAAAAGTTGTTAAATTACTAACTATTGTTGCCTGGATTCAAAAAAAATAAAAAATAACTGAAAACCAAAACAAATTTTTAAAAAGAATGTAGCAAAGGCATTTTCACGAAAACGTTGTATACCTCCTAATTTCCTATACATTATCCAAAGATTATGAAAATTTTAAATACAGGAAGACATTAAATTCTTTGTTACTATCAGTTACCTTGATGAAGTTGGATTGGATGTAGTGGCAGTGCAGGTGCTTGGAATTTCGAATAGCCTGTTGGTGGAATTAGAGGATGAACACAGTGGAGAGCCAGAGAGTGAGAGACGCGTAAATGGATTCACTACCAAAGGACATTAGAAACTAAGAAAATCATAAAAGTTGTAGTAGCCATAATGGGACGCAAACAAATTAGTAGAAACAGAATATATGCACTCCCACCAAAGGTCAAAGCTTTAATTGAGTCAATGTCAGTAAATATGAATCTTTAGCAAAAAGAAGCTGGAATTTGGGACAATAACAAAGGCGAGACACGAATCAAATACAACTGAAAACACAGACACACAAACACAAAGACAAAAGGTTATAGGTGACAGATGGTATTTAGATTATAGATGTTTTCAAATTCCATGTAATTGTTACTCATCACCATAGAACAATTTAAAATGTCATACATACATATATTAATCATTCACACTCATTCATTACTTTAAATTTTTTATGACTACAGTCTCCGGTTTAAAAAAAGCTATGGAGAAAAGCTGCTAAAAATTAGGAGCAATAGGACAATAGCAGATAAGAACTTACTAAATAAAAAGCTCTTATTATACAGGTTTCAGAAAAGCTGCTTGAAAAACACAAAAAGAAAAGGCCTTATCATACAGGATTTAGAAAAGCTGCTTGAATCAAGCAGGGCTCCTAGAATAAGAGCACAAAAAGAAAAGAGAAAAGGCTGTGTTTACTTAGCATTTATCTCTCTACACTAATCCTTTAATTGCAATTACCACTAATTATCTTCTATCCTGCTTAATAATAAAAGTCTAAGAATTTTCTTATTATCAGACCTTTAATCAATTTCAGACTAAAATTCAATTGTTTCACGAACTCAATTTTCAAAATCCACAACTAAAATTCAATTGTCTTTACTTTCAACACAGTTTCATCGAAAATATCCAAACTTAAAAGCTCAAAGATATCAAATGGAGCATTATAGTTGTTGCTTTCCGAGAAACAAACTGCATCCATTTACAATGAAAAGGGAACTAAAATAAATCCATCTGGAGAGAGATGCCATGCCCATAGATTGGTCAGCATTCTCTCCAATAACAAAGGTGTTTCAATGACAGGTTGAAATAGTGAGATGATGACAAAGTTGTCCCACCATTGAAAGTGTTGATGTCTATTTCAATATAAAATGCACAGAAATGCTGCAAGAAGAAAAATAAAGAAAAAAAAAATCACCTGCAGGGCTTAACTTCCTTGTGTGTTTAGACAAATGCACTTGATTTTAAGGCAATAATGCTCAGAACCATGCATATTAATTGCTCCAGGTAATTGACTTGTGCAAGATTCTTGCGTAGTCTTTTTTTGCCTCCATGTCTCTTGCAGCAATAATGGAATGTGGATTTCCTAATGCTAAAACTCTAACCGTGTCTCCAAATTGATCCCTCTTGAACTTCCTTCAAATTAGCCGACTAAACATCCTCATCTCCGCATCTGGCCAATAACAACCATATCTATTATATTATGTACTAATAGTTATATATAAATATTTCTTAATGCATCAGTAATCCAAAATGAGAACTAAATTGGAAAATAACATAAACCAGCTCTAATATGAAGCGAAAGTAAGAGTATACTCTTACTTTAAAGTTGTAAACACATGTGGAAACTGGGAAGTTGTATAAACACAACACTAACTCGGCTCCTGCAAGGAAAAAAGAGATCCACCTGGACTGAGGGATCTGCATTGTCATATCATATGCATACTTTATTCAATCTATTTAAGACTCAACATCCCTGGATACTCTATTGGAAAAGTACTACTTTGCTCTAAAATATTATCAACTAATCACTCAGTTGAATATAATTGAGCTCAAAATAGACAACACTGAATTTTGCATGAATTCACAAATGAAGCTAACCAAACCTCATATCTGTTAAAAAGACTCGAGGACCCAATAACTGTTAAAAGAGGAAATCTTACTGGAAATATAAAATAAATTATCCTATACTATTAGTTAATTTATTTATTTTTGAAAGACCGGGTAACTTGTAAAAGGCATGAGTGCTTTCATTAATTTGGTGAGCGAAAACGGCACCATCCGTGGCTCTACTATTTGCAAAAATGATGAATAATACATGAACTAAACAAAATCAATTAAGAATAGCAACTGAATATAAGATGAAAACATAAGATATTCTTTCCCTGAATTATTCTTGCATGAAGGGAGATAATGATGAAAACATAAAGCTTATCAACTGAATATAAGTTCTTTCCTGAATGTAAGATTGCTGCTGCACCACAAACTCTGTAAATTGAAGAAGAATGATCCAAAAATTCGAAGCATACTGAGTTTAACCAAATTAATAAGAATGAAGCAAAGAAAAATAAATATGTTCCACAAACCTCTATAGAACCCATATTAAAGAGACAAAAGGTGTTGAGAATCCCTCCTAATGAAGCTTCTAGAATAGTGGTGAATGAGCTTGAACTATCCCTTAAACTCCATAGAATTCTAGATAGATCTCAATTATTCCACACTAGTCCATGTTCTTTAGGAATCTAGAAATGTAAGGAATTGTTCTAGAATACTCCATAGGCTAGTATAAATAGAGGAGTGGTGGCCATAACCAACCACAACACAATCACAAGCACACAATCACAACCACAACACCAAGAGTTGTAAGAGTTGTAAGTGTTGAAGAGTGATCAACAAAGCTCTTTCTTCATTTGAAGATCTATCTTCATCTTTGAGAGTTTTCTTCATCCTTGAGAGAGAGTGCCACTATTATAGTGAGGATATCCAACACTTGCACACACACTTGGGAAAGAGTTCCGCTGTTAATACGTGTTCTTCCCAACAAAGTGGTATCAGAGCCTCGTTCGTTGAAGCCATCACCCTGCTAGGTTGACGATGGAAGGTGTTGTGATGCACGATGGTGATATGTTCAAGCTCACAGCCGACAACTACTCCTATTGGAAGCCGATGATGGAGGATCATTTATACTGCAAGGATCTGTACGAGCCTATCAAGAATGAGAAGAAGCCGGAGGGCAAGAAAGATGTCGAATGGGATCTCTTGAATAGGAAAGCAGTCGCAATGATCCGTAAGTACATCGATCGAAGTTTGTTTGAGCATGTTTCCACCTACACTAATGCATATGAATTATGGACCAAACTAGAGTCCATGATTCAAAAGAAGACACCTCGGAACAAAGCTCACTTGGTTCGTCGGTTGGTGAAGTTGGAATACAAGGATGGCCAGAGCATGATTGAGCACTTGAATACCTTCAAAGGTCTTGTGAATCAACTCACAAAGATCGAGATGAAGGTTGATGATGAGTTGCAAGCTCTATTGCTACTCAGCTCCTTGCCGGAGAGTTGGGACACGCTTGTAGTTACTCTTAGCAACTCGTGTCCAGAGGGAAAGCTAACTATGGATATAGTTGCTGATAGCCTGCTCAATGAAGAAGCCCGGAGGAAGGAGCGAGGAGACTCTGCACACTACGAGGCCAATGTTATGGAGAACCGATGGAGAATCGAGACCCGTGGAAGAAGCGTCAATCGAAGCCGAGACAGATCCAGGGGCCATTCCAAGTCACGCACGAGGGTCACCTGCTACTATTGCGGCAAGGTCGGGCATAAGAAATCAGAATGCCGGAATCTCAAACGCGACCAGAGGTACGGGGTTGTCAAGCAAGACTCGATAGAGCAAAGGAAGAACGAAGATAAGAATACGACAACGATAACCATGGAGAATAAAGAAGACATCTTCCTCATTAGAGAAGACTACTTGAACATTGCCTGTGACGACAGTACGTGGATAATTGACTCAGGTGCGTCAATCCACGTAACCCCACATAGAGAGTTCTTCTCAACATATAAAAGTGGTGATTTTGGCACTGTGAGAATGGGGAATCACGTGTCAAGCAAAATCGTGGGGATAGGAAACATCACTTTGTTAACTAACACCGGGTGTGAGCTGGTGTTAAAAGATGTCAGGCATGTTCCAGATATGCGACTCAACCTCATCTCAGCCGGTAAGCTCGATGATGTTGGATACATAACTCAACTTGGAGCCGGAAGATGGAAGCTTTCGAGGAACAACATCATCGTTGCCAAAGGAATAAAAGATGGGACGTTATATATCACCCAGGCCAAGCTATGCAAGGGAGAAACCAATGTCGCTCAAGATAGGCCGTGTCTGGATCTGTGGCACAAGAGACTTGGGCATATGAGCGAGAAAGGGCTGCAAATCCTTGCCCGAAAGGAGCATCTTGCCGACATGAAAGGTGAAACACTAGACCCCTGCACTCACTGTTTGGTTGGCAAGCAACATCGAGTCACGTTTTAAAGAAGTAATCAGCCTCATAGGAGAAAGCATATTCTTGACTTGGTGCACACCGATGTTTGCTCGATGACGGAGAAATCCATGGGTGGTGCATTGTACTTTGTTACCTTCATCGATGACCACTCTCGGAAGGTTTTTGCATATCTATTGAAGACAAAAGATCAAGTCATAGACGTCTTCAAGGAGTTTCATGCAAGGGTGGAGCGAGAGATAGGTTTGAAGCTGAAGTGCGTCCGAGCTGATAATGGCGGAGAATATCGAGGTCCGTTTGATGCATATTGCAGGTCACATGGAATCAAGCTCGAGAAGACTCCACCGAAGACACCTCAACTAAACGGTGTTGCTGAAAGAATGAATCGCACCATAACAGAAAGAGTTCGGTGCATGCTTTCTCACGCTAAGCTCCCTAAGTCCTTCTGGGGAGAAGCAGTGGCAACTGCTGTCAGCATTATCAACCACTCCCCATCAGTGCCTTTGGATGGAGATATCCCAGAAGAAGTCTGGACGGGAAAAAGAGTCTCATACGACCGCTTCAAAGTGTTCGGTTGTCGAGCGTTCGTTCATGTTCCCAAAGATGAACGCGCTAAGCTTGACTCAAAGACGAAGGAGTGCATCTATCTCGGTACACCACATGATGAGTTTGGTTACCGGCTTTGGGATCCAACAGGCAAGAGGATCGTCAGGAGTAGAGATGTCATATTCTTCGAAGATCAGACTATCGAAGATTTTCGTAATGAGAAGAAGTTGATGGTTCGATGTCGTGCCTCTCCTGATACACCAACAGTGGAGCATAATGACCAAGGTGAACAAGCAGCCGAGGATGCTGATGCCGAAATACCTACCTCGAATGACATAAGTAACGAAGATGTTTCTTCTGAGTCAGGCGACACAGAATTATCACAAGAAGAAGGTGAGACTCTACAACCTCAGTTACGTAGATCCACTCGTGAGAGAAAACACTCCACTAGATACCCACCAGATGAGTATGTGATATTCACGAGTGAGGGGGAGCCACAAAACTATAAAGAGGCTATGGAAGATCAACACAAGGAAGAATGGTTGAAGGCCATGCATGAGGAAATGCAATCGTTGCATGAGAACCACACCTATGACTTAGTGGAGTTACCAAAAGGGAGGCGAGCATTGAAAAATAAATGGGTATACAAATTGAAGACTGAAGAAAGAGGCGCAAGACCAAGATACAAAGCCAGAATCGTCGTCAAAGGATGTGGCCAGAAGAAAGGGATAGATTTTGAAGAAATCTTCTCTCCCGTGGTAAAGATGCAATCTATCCGGGTAGTTCTTGGGCTTGCCGCATGCCTAGACCTAGAGATTGAGCAGCTAGATGTCAAGACGGCATTCTTGCATGGAGATTTAGAAGAAGAGATATATATGGAGCAACCCGAAGGATTCATGGAGCCGGGGAAAGAACACTTAGTATGTCGTCTCAAAAAGAGCCTCTATGGTCTGAAGCAAGCTCCGAGACAATGGTATAAGAAATTCGACTCCTTCATGGCCCAACATCAATTCCAGAAGACTCGCTCGGATCACTGCGTCTTCATCAAAAGATATCCTAATGGAGAATTTATCATCCTCCTACTCTATGTGGATGATATGTTAATTGTTGGTCGTGACAAGAAGAAGATCGAGGCACTGAAGAAGGCTTTGAGCAGATCGTTCTCCATGAAAGACTTGGGACCGGCGAAACAAATCCTTGGGATGAAGATCACTCGATATCGTTCCAAGAGACTACTATGGCTATCTCAAGAAAGATATATTGAGAAAGTTCTTGAAAGATTCAATATGGATAAAGCCAAGCCGGTGGGCGTTCCACTTGGAGGACACTTCAAGCTAAGTAAGAAACAATGTCCAACAAGTGAGAAGGAAAAAGAAGAAATGGAGAAGATCCCATATTCATCGGCGGTCGGGAGCCTCATGTACGCCATGGTTTGCACTAGACCTGATATCGCCTTCGCTGTTGGCATGGTAAGTCGATTCTTATCTAATCCCGGGAAAGAACACTGGGCAGCTGTAAAATGGATATTTAGATATCTCCGGGGAACGGCCAAAAGATCTATATGCTTTGGCAAAGGAAAACCAGTGTTAGAAGGGTATACAGATGCAGACATGGCAGGAGACGTTGATTCAAGGAAATCAACATCAGGATATCTAATTACCTTTGCAGGGGGAGCTGTATCATGGCAATCCAGATTGCAGAAATGTGTGGCGCTATCAACAACAGAAGCTGAGTACATAGCAACTACAGAAGCAGGCAAGGAGATGGTATGGATAAAGGGCTTACTCACTGAGCTATGTCAGAGTCAAGCAAGCCCGATGCTTCTCTGTGACAACCAAAGTGCGATATACTTGGCAAAGAATCCAACCTACCACTCCCGATCAAAACACATTGATGTTCGATATCATTGGATACGAGATGCATTGGAAGAAAAGCGACTCCAGCTCGACAAAGTGCATACGGATGACAACTGGTCAGATATGATGACCAAAGTAATACCTCTGAAGAAATTCAAAGATTGTTGCAGAGGCGCAGGAGTTACGGATCATCCAGATTAGTCGGGAAGGGGGAGATTGTTGAGAATCCCTCCTAATGAAGCTTCTAGAATAGTGGTGAATGAGCTTGAACTATCCCTTAAACTCCATAGAATTCTAGATAGATCTCAATTATTCCACACTAGTCCATGTTCTTTAGGAATCTAGAAATGTAAGGAATTGTTCTAGAATACTCCATAGGCTAGTATAAATAGAGGAGTGGTGGCCATAACCAACCACAACACAATCACAAGCACACAATCACAACCACAACACCAAGAGTTGTAAGAGTTGTAAGTGTTGAAGAGTGATCAACAAAGCTCTTTCTTCATTTGAAGATCTATCTTCATCTTTGAGAGTTTTCTTCATCCTTGAGAGAGAGTGCCACTATTATAGTGAGGATATCCAACACTTGCACACACACTTGGGAAAGAGTTCCGCTGTTAATACGTGTTCTTCCCAACAAAAGGAAATTAAAAAGAGGATGTGCAAGAACAACAATTGAAGCAAGGAACCAAGGGAAAAAGCAGGAGATGAAATGTAAAGACTAAAATGCAGAGAAAAAACCCAAGCGAACATGGCATATGAACATTAAGGGAACTTGGGAAATAGACAATGGAAGTTGGGAAATTTAGTTGCAGGATGGGAAAAATGACCATAGTCGTAACCTGAATAAGGAAAGCCAAAACCCAAGGAATTCGCGAGAGATAGGAATGGAGAAAAGTCTGAGGAGAGGCACGCTGCTAGAGTCCAGCCGTCCAGCGGAGGCCGGAGAATAATGCAAGCAGATGATGGCGACGCGCGGGTGTCTCTCAGAGGCAGGGGCACTGTGTGGAGAAAGTGAAGCTGGTGCGCAGGTGTTTGTAGAGCGATCGGTGGGTTCAGGGAAGGGATTGGTGCTTTGCGATTATGAGTGAAATCTTTGGAAGTTAATGTGAATCTTTCATAAGATACAACAAATGGACGGAAGAGATGAATAATTAGGTAATCACAACGGCTATGGTTTTTTTTTTGCACGAAGTGAATTTACATTTTAAACCCTGATTTAGGGATTTGTAGAGGTGAATTATTTTTAGAGGTAATAACTAAAATAGGCCAACAGAAGGAATCATTTCCACTTTTGGGCCACTATATTTTGATTTAGGGAAATAGGCCATTAGGAGGATTTTGGGCCTGAATGTAGGCCATTGGGCTGGAATTCGGGCCACGATGACCTAAAAGTGGAAATGACTCTTTCTGGTGGCCTATTTTAGTTTTTTTGAATTATTTTTTTATTTTATGTAATTAAAATAAATAATACAGTATTTTTTTCTTGTTCCAATTTTTTTTATTTCATTTCCATTTAAAAAATAATTAAATATTAATTCCAAACATACCTATGTCTGAAAAATTCCTTACATTTAATACTAATTATTCCTACATAAAATACCATGTCCGAAAATTTTGGGATACTTATAATAAAATATGTTTATTTTTACTTTATAATTTATTTGAACATGTATTTATTTTACTTATTTTATAATATATTTCAATTAATATTTATTTTATTTCTTATATTACTCCCTCCGTCCTATTAATATTGTTAAAAAAGGTAACTTAAAAATTTATATAATGTTATTGTAATGAGCTACAATTTTTTTTTTTGAGGAGCCATTGAAGGCCTAGAACGTGTGGTGGGAGCCCAAGACACAAAATTACAAAGGAGAGGGATAGGGGACCGGGTGGGGATTCGAACATCAACCTATAGGTTGGAGTTGGGGGACTTACCACTGGAGTAAGTGCTCAACCCCACAATTTTAATTTATTTATTTATTTGTGATTTACTAATATGTGGTTACAGGGTGGACTGGAATTATTAATGGTAGTGGGCAATTTGAAAGTTTAATATATTTATTTAATAATGTGAGGTGATCGGTAGGTTTGACGATTAATATTTAATTATTTTTAAAATGAAAATGAAATAAAAATATTGGAACAAGAAAAAAAGAAAGTATGACATAAATAATGACACAGAATGAGTATTATTTATTTTAATTACATAAAATAAAAAATAATTGAAAAAACTAAAATAGGCCACCAGAAGTAGTCATTTCCACTTTTAGGCCATCGCGGCCCGAATTACAACCCAATGGCCTAAATTCAGGCCCGAAATCCTTCTTGTGGCCTATTTTCCTAAATCAAAATATCGTGGCCCAAAAGTGGAAATGACTCATTCTGGTGGCCTATTTTAGTTATTACCTCTTATTTTTATAACCAAAATATAAATATTTTATAAGGAGATAGGGCAAATATGGAGAAGGCTATAAGAGGTAGTTTGGAAAAATATTCTTTCAGAATTTATTATAGTATAGATAGATAAGATTAATTATCGAGAATTCCATATATAATACTGTACTACATTATTGCTTTAATTTGTCAAAGCCAAACGCGGCCTTAATTAAATTCTTCTAGTAGGGACGTTCACCAACGTAGTTCCCCGGCGGATCATAATTACAAGTGATAAATGTCCCGCCGGTGGGGCACTGCACGGTAGCGCACCCAATCCGCTTCGTATTCCTCCACACCACTTGCGTATAGTGCCCGCACACTTTACCGGCCGCGCAATTGTTTGACGCCCAGAGCCTGAGTGATCCAAACTCAGAGGGAAGAAGAAAAGCTGGGTAGAGCCCAGCGCCTGAGTTGATCCAAACTCAAAGCATTAAAAGACATTACTTACAGGGTTTTGCAAGAGCAGACAACCATTGCCAGGAAGAAACCTTTCCAACAGCTGCCAACATCAGCTGCAACCGTGAAAGAACCACCGCTGTTGCCACACCTACGACGAGCTTAAACCACCACTAAGCGTCGAGCGTCGCCCGCTGCCAACACCAGCTGCAGCCGCGACAGCACCAGATCGTTGCCACAACTCAGACGAGCCAGAGCCTCTGCTCCTCTCCTCCGACCACCGAGCGCCGCCGAACAGCATCAACAAGCCATCCGGACGTCGCTCCAAATCACCAGATCCGACACCATTGCAGAGCCAATTGCCGCCGCCCTGACCTGCTGAGCTACTGCTGCCACCACGCACCGTCTACGTTGTATCAAACACAGCATGCTACCGCAGCCTCTAGCACCACCCGCTGCCGCCGCCAACAGCCACCATCGAGCGCTGCCCAGCTCCCACGTCCCACCGCCGCTGTCTGGCGCTGCCGTCCACTGCTCGCTGCACCTCCGACGAGCCAGCACCTCCGCTGCTGCTCCTCCATCCACTGAGCATTGCCTCCAACTCTGCGCCGCAGTCTCTGTTGCTCTGCCCCTACTGCTGCGCCGAAATCCCGTCAAGCCATGTAACACCCCGATTTTTGGTCACCCAGGTCGGGATATCACCGCCACACCTCCCTAGCAAGACACGGTTTCTCCGAGCTTGCTAAAGAGATGCAATGCTATGGTTTTTCAGAATTTAAAACATTCAAACAGCCCATTTATATATAATTTAAAAATAATACATCAAAGTTGCAGCGGAAAATAATATTTACATATATGTATCGCAGCGGAATTTAAATATAGGGCCAACATGGCCTAATCACGGGTTAAACATGCTCGTTCATACAAGATCTAGTCTAATACAAACATTCAAAATAATATATCACCCCAAGCTTCCCGTGTATGCATATGACGATGCATAATTCTCAACTCTGGAAGAGAAAGAAATAAAAATGGTTTGGTCAGCACTACGTGCTGAGTAAGTTAACACAAACATGATTAAGGGGTTTCAAAGCCTTTAATTAGATTTAAAGAAAACATGTTCATACAAGACATGATTTAATTTTATCCATCTAATAATAATTTAATTGCATAATTCAAAAGACAAGGATTTCCATAAGATCATAATTCAACAACATGATAAAATAATCGCAAGATATAATTTAAAGGCATAATTTAAATAAGGAAAATGCTCAAGTATTTCAGGATTTCACTCTTCCTCTTTTATTCGATATAATCTAGTATAATTTATTCTTGGGGAATCGAACCCGCAAGAAAACAGACAATCGCCCTTGGGGAATCGAACCCGCAAGAACTCACATACATCCTAGGGAATCGAACCCGTAGGAATCAACACATATTCTGGGGAATCGAACCCGCAGAAAGACACACCCTGGGGAATCGAACCCGCAAGGTTTGACACGGACATCCTGGGGGATCGAACCCGCAGGAGAACATACAATCGCCCTTGGGGAATCGAACCCGCAAGAACTCAAACACACCCTGGGGAATCGAACCCGCAAGGTTTGACACAGACATCCTGGGGAATCGAACCCGCAGGGACACAGATGCCTTGGGGAATCGAACCCGCAAGGTTGAACAAGTTTCGTAAATTTCACAAGTTTCGCAAATATAAGTTTATAAAATGCTGTTTACTCCAAATTTCGTGAAAAATCAGTTTAAATTCCAAAATTTCTGAAAATTGACCAGTGACTCGGAAATGTCGAGATGAACTACTTTCATGTTTTAACTTGTTCGATCCCAGATACCGAAACAGGTCAACAACGTCAATTTTCGTCAGATTAAAAATCTGTCCGCGTTTTCACACAGCAGTTTAAAAGTTTCAACATCCACCATAGCAAATGAACTCCAAATTTGATGAAATTTTACAGGGACCTTCCTAAGACAATTATCTACAACTTTTATGTTCGGCTAAAGATCTAATTCGGCCTAGAACCATAGTCAAAAATGTGATCAAGATCATACCTATGTTCTGTCCAGTTTTCAAGATCCGATTTTAAACCAGTTCGGTTTGGGGTGGATTTCATACATCAAATCATCACGAAAAATTCTGAAATTTTACGGAGGTATTCATAACGTATAGATCTACAACTCTTATGTTCAATGCCAAGCCTAGATCGGTCTAGATCTAAGGTAGAAATCACCAACAAGTTCGAATAAAGAATCTATCATCATTTCAAGATCTAAACCACAGGCAGGTATGTTCGTGGTCATTTTTGGATATCAAAACACAATGAAAAATTATGAAAATTTTACAATAGATGGATCTAAGCCTTAGGAATGTTTTTTGTGTTTTAAGTTTTTCCGTTTGAGGTCATTTTAAGGTTCGGAAAAATTAGACAAAACTGTTGCGCCGTTAGAAATCACATGTGGACAGATTTACGAAAGATTTGATTAAGTTTCTAGATTTAAATATTTTAACTACTCCCAAAACCATGTAAGCGTTAACTTACAGATCTATGGACGTCTCGGCTCGATGATTCGGAGGCGTGGCTTCCAGTCCACCGTTTATCTCCTTGGTTCCGTCGGGTTCTTCGCTCTCGATCCGGATCGGGGGGGTTTAGAATAGAAAAAGGATGAGGTTAGGATTCGTTTTCGAATCAAGAATGTATAGAAGAATAGATCGGATCTTACCAAGGTGATAGAAGACCCCAAATTCGTCCAAGTCAGTCCCTCCTCTTGGTGTTGTACCTCCGACGACTCCGGGTTTAGGGTTTCGAATGTATAGAGAGATTTCGTAGGGTTTCGTAAGGAGTTTGGGGCTTCCAAGAGAGTTATTTATAGATAACTAAGACCTAGGGCGTCCAAGATCTGACTCTAAGACTCTAGAGTCGAAAGATGTTCAACCGAAAGTCGAAAAATCCGGATTCGGGCGAGAGATTCACGCAACGGGCGAATCTGTCGCTTGGCGCGGCCGTGGCATGCCCTTCCCCTTGTGACCGCGCGGCCACCGCGCCGAACTCGCCTGGGCTTCGGTCCGGGCGGGTCGTGCGATCCGTCGTGCTTTTCCTCCTCTCTTTCGGACTTCTATCCTTCTATGCTCCCGTTTTATGATCTTCGGGGTATCTTCGGGTTCCGATTTCCTATCTTAATTTTATTCGGATCTAAATTTATATTTGGACTCGATTTATTGAGTCTATCGGTGTCGGGTCCCCGTGTAACCATTTATTCGATTAAATTGTCTTCGGCTTCCCGGGTTCTTGGAATTTTATTTCCTTTTTAATTTAAATTCCATTTCTCATTTCCTCCACATTTATTTCTTTATTTATTATATTTATTTTATTTATTGTATTTATTTTATGTTGGAAAATTTCCGGGTATTACGGTCTACCCTCCTTAAGAATCAACTTCGTCCTCGAAGTTGTGTTTCGGCTCTTCTCATGCCAAAGTCTTTTTGTTGTTTTATTATTTTGCGACTGAACTTAGAATTAAATCTTCTAAGCTGCCTACGTACCCTGTGAAGGGATCAAGCCATAACGTAGTTCAAAACAATTTGAATATGTTTATTTATTTATTCGGAATACATATCGTCAAAAATAAATGTCTATCTCACGGGGTATTACAAGCCACCTCCGTGCATGCTACATCCCGCTGCTCCCTCCATCGAGCACAATCTCTCCATTCACGCAGCCCTCCAACAGAATTGATGGCCGTTGCTAAAAAACGCCGTCGACCACCTCCAGCATCTTTATAAGTGGATGTGTCTGGAGTTTGATTCAAGGAATTTCTGGGGCTGTGCTCTTTGATTGAAAAAATGGGGGACACTCAAAATTAAAAAAGGAAAAGGAGTGAAGGTTGAAACAGCCACCCGACAAAGGCATTAATATCTTGAAGTTGTTGAAGAAATTAAAGAGGGGTGGTTGGAATTTAAGAAGGTCGTTGAGAAGAATTTGTCAAATTTAAAAGTTGCTGCAAACGAAGCACCAGTTAAAAAAAAAAAAAGGAGAAAAAAGAAGGAGATTCTTGAGCATTCAGAAAATCAGTGCAAAATTAATTGTTGTTGAGCAATCAATGCCGAAATGAGATATCGTCTAGTTCCATTCAAGATAATTACAGGTTGAAGAAAGTGCTCTATGGATTGAAGAATTATCAAGAGCTTGGAATTCAAGATTTCAAAGGAATGAGTTTAAGGGGGGAAATGTTGAATCATTAAACTCATTCAAGTCCAATGTAGCAGCAAGAGATTACCGACAACGCATGATTCAGCCGTAATCAAAGATGTTCAGCCGAAATTAAAGATCCCCGCCGTAATCAAAGGAGCCATTATGTTTGAATAACGATCCGTTAAATATTGTGTATTGCATGTAACACATTTGTCAACAATGCCGTGTTTTATATTGTTACGTTCGTATTCCTTCCGTCTATAAATAGTCGTGTAATCATAATGAAAAATTGAGACGAGTTTTAGAGAAGCATAATTCTTAAACTCAATAGTTCTCCCCAATTCAGAACAAGAGAATTGGTATCAGAGAATGGAGAACAAGATTTAGATACACAACCTATAAATTCTCAAAAAGTGTTCTTCTCCCAATTAAAAAGAATTCCAACAGGGAGCTCTTTCTGCTGCCTGGTGGCGGAATTGGATCGGTTGGCGTCGAATCTGCAGTTGTCAATAAATCCTTCAAAAACTTAAACATCATTCCAATTTCTCATATTAGAAAAGCGCATACTATAATTTAAAGAACACGAAATTATGAATTCATCCAATTTGGTGTGTGAAATAGAAATGAAATCCATGATATTATATGTGTATCTGTACCGTAATCGCAAATGATCAAAATCCAGGAATCGACGTGCTGGACCCTGGCACATCCAAGCCGTGTGGATTGGCTGGCGATCACATTCAGGTAGTGGCCACACTCTTGGCCTTCTTGGCACTTCTGAGAATCGCCGTCATAATGTTGCTTCTCACCCACCCACGAAGTCCCATGAGTTGGGTACCGACCAAAGGTTTGGTTAGATTAGAGGTCGGGAAAGATGTCGACCAAGAAGCGGTCGGTAGTTTGGTCGGGGAAATTCCCGACCGCATATGCTTTGGTCGCCAACGAATTTCCTACCAAGGGATTCCCGACCGTCATGTTCGGTCGGCCGAGCGGTCGGTAACCGCCCGACCCGCTTTCTTTGGTTACCGACCAAAATTTTTGGTCGGTAAACACAGTTTTTCTTGTAGTGTGAGGTTCCAATTATAAATATATCATGAACAATAGTTTATGTTAAGAAAAGAATGACTTGCTTATATAAGTGTCCGCTCAACTCCCATTAGTAATGAGGTCTTTTGGGAGGAGTCCAAAAATAAAATTGTACGAATTTGGCCCAAAACGAATAATATTATAGTTAGAGGGTATCAAAGCCATCCCACATCGGTGAAGTAAGAAAAGAATGATTTGCTTATATAAGTATTCACCCAACTCCCATTTAATAATAAGACCTTTTGGGAGGAGCCCAAAAACAAAATCGAGCAGACTTGGCTCAACGCGGATAATATCATACTAATGCCAGAGTTAGGGGCTTAGGGTGGAGGTGGCAGTCCCAAAATTAAAAAAAAATAAAAAAAAAAATTATTTTAGCTTACAAGTGGTTTGGAAATTTCTCATATATGCTGATGCCATATATATAGGTTTTTAAAGAATGCAGAGCAGCTTACTGGCCAATATTTGTGGATGGAACCTGTATAGTGGTCTTTGACCTAAGTTGTAAGTAAGCTATATATATATATATATCTTAGAATTCGTTGGTGGTGCGCGCGACGCATCGCGCACCCAGTGAGGAAAAAAAATTATGAAAATAAAAGCAAAATTAATATAAGTATTTCAAATGTTAGGTGGCATTCTCAAATGTTAGGCGTCATTCATTCTCATCTACATCAACATGCCTAAGCTAGGTTGCCCTTCTTTTTTGGTTACATCCTTAGTGGCAGCACCTTTAGCATGCTTGATAAGCTCACGCTTGACTTTAATTCCATAAAGAATTTTAAGAAAAGAGATTTAAGTAATTATCCCAACAACAAATCTACTGCAAGAAGCAAACAAACAAAACAAAATTACCATTTTCATGAGAATCTATGTGTACATCCTCTAATTCATCTTCAAACTCAGAAGTCCTCAACATCTTATGTAAAACATTATTTGGAATAAGATTACAAAGACAATGTATTTGGTCACTCTTTACAAATGACATGTATTTGTTGCACATCATGAGGCCAAATTCTAACTTTTTGGAATAATTTCTTAATTCCCTGGTTCTTTCCACTAAATCCAGAGCTCAAAGATATGCAATTAGCCAGCCTTTCTCACAAATAGGTAAGCATAGAATGAAATAATAAGGTTAAATAAGTATATATGATACCACTGGCTCTGGTCGTTCCAAGACTCTCTAAATTCATTATCTCTCCGCCTTTGCTCCAACAACGCATAGATATAGTTGCAAGTTCAAGCCACCAAAACCTATATAATTGAAGTTTTAATTATATTTAGACGTTAGAGAGAGCAAAAAAAAAAAACAAACAAGCAAACAAAACAAAACCAAAAATCTCTTGACCATATAACCTAGACGAACACAAATAATTCAAATTTTTAAAATTAAAAAAAAAATCAGAAATGCCAATCTATTAAAAAGAAATAGAAAATCATCTCACTGGATCATTAGGGTTGGTTTAAATACTCTTTGCCACCATTGACGCTGCAGCAGAAGCCCCTCGAGTGAGTGATCAGGCGAGGTTTGTACAGCGGTAACGAGGTGAGACAATTTCAGTGATGAAAAGTTGTACCCTTGTCTGTTTGTCCGAGAATACGATGAATATGGTGATGTAAACCAACTGCAAAACTGCTCCAACAGAGTTAATTGTTGCTATCAAAATTATCCCGGGGGAGATGATAAGCACACGGTACCAAAGAGATATTAACCAGTTGAAAAGCTTGTATTTATAAGGCAACTCTGAAAACTGCTCTGCCAATGTGCTTCCAACGATTCTCTTATACATTGGTCTGAAGGGAGGAAACAAGCATTAGTAACGATAGTGCATCAGGGTTGTTTCATTGTTAGTATGCAATTGTAAGAATTTGAATTCAGGCATTACATAGGTGAAACGAACAGCAAAAATGCAAAGAGATCTCCTGCAAAGATAAGTAAAATAAACTCCAGTTATCGATTCATTGAATAGAAGTGAGAACAATTATGAATGTTGACACATTATTCACAACTACCGAAGGCAAAGGGCATAGAAAAGGACCAACTTCAATCACAATCAACCAGTGTTTATCGTTGACAGGTAATTAGATATCTTCTACCCCTTTTCCCCCTTGAAGGGACCCCAAAACAATATGGATTTGTGCAGTTTTTGCTCGCATCAACAATGGTGTGGATCCATCACGTGGTGGGGACCAGTGATCTATCAAGAACACTAATTGAAATAGATAGCTTAATGGAGACAATGGAGACTTATTTTTAAGAAATTGAAACATTGTCCAATGCAAAACTTGGAGAAAGATGAACAGGGAAGGCATGCGACACCAACCTGCTTGGACACTTTCTTAATAATTTATCATTTGATAGAGACATATATGCGTCCCCAGGAGTGAGTACATCTGAAAAAAACCGACAAACAATAAGACTAAAGTAAAGAGCCTTGGCCCTCAATGTAGTAGTCGTCAGCAGAGGCGAGTGCAAGGTCAGCAAAACAAGAGAAATTTGCATCCGGAGTATAGAGGAGATTATCCAGACCCACTGCCCGGCCCAATTGCCTGATCATCTCAGAGTTGATGAACTTGAAAGAAAAGCATATATTTCACACCATAGCTAATAACAGGTACTCCAACCAATTCATAAATATTGTCAAAGAATTGAAACTCCCTCTAGCTTTGCGGAAGCAATCTTTTAATTCCGAGGGCATCACATGCTGCAATCACATAAAGACATATTGAACCTTCTGGTAATGATGACGGACATTAGAATAGAAACAAATGTGTCCTAATTAAAAAAAAAATTGAAATTGCAACTTATTGATTCACTGGGTGGATCTCATTCCCACGCACTGAGATAATTGAAAATAAGGAGCATCAAGAGTAGCAATTAGAATTATGTGCCCTATTAACCAACCGGACATCTAACATCTACAATTCTGCACAAAACCAGGACCTTCACCAATTGTTTAAGTTCGAGAAACTCACAGCCAGTAAACTATAAGAAGAGAACTTTGAGAATTGTTAAGAAAAAACGAAATCGATTAATATAGCATACCTTTGTTGACCTCCAATAATCAAGACATGATCGGTGGACATATTTATGGGTTCATTTACAATGGCAAGGTGCAAATAAATCTTCTTCTCAATATAATCAGCAATGAAATCACAAAAGCAAATAAATTAACACTTCTAAAAATAAAAATAAAATAACGTGGCAAAGGTTTCTTGGAAACAAATATCACCTTGTTTATCAAAGCATATGCGACATTGTGGTTAGTCTGCATGCACTAGAGCAACATCCTCATGTATTTCAATAACTGATCGACCAGGCACAGTTACAGAAGAATCCAAACCCAGAGTTATTTCAACTGAGGATGGAGACTTCTCTGTCTCTCTGCTGTAGTAGAATGAGATAAAATGGGCTCTGTTTGTGAAGACTCTTCAGCCATTTTATGCTAGGTCATTGCAGAGGGTTTTGCACTATATCAAGTGGAAATTATCATGCCAATAGCATATATTTCCACAGGACATGTTACTTGAGATCTTTCTGCAGGAACTAAGGAGATGAAGTCAAAAAAAACACTGCCAACAGAGTTTATAGTATAAAATGACATACAACACTCAGCAACATTCATTTACAGATCAAATCATGTTATAACAATTGGCTTGGGTGATGCCTTACTCAATTTGTAACAGAAGGGACAAGG
This sequence comes from Hygrophila difformis, assembly GCA_030278955.1. Lineage (NCBI taxonomy): Eukaryota > Viridiplantae > Streptophyta > Magnoliopsida > Lamiales > Acanthaceae > Hygrophila > Hygrophila difformis. The sequence goes on from JAOANR010000004.1 coordinate 50,978,278, forward strand.
GCTTCTAGCTCAAAAATAATTAACAATGAGTGAAGTAACCATGATTTCGTAATATCACTAAAGGCGTAATATCACAAACATGCTTTCGTAACCATGATTTCATTAGCGGAACAAAAAACCTAAAGGAGAAGCAGACGACTACTTCATTCCTATGTCCGCTCATATAGTGCATGAATAAAAATCGAAAGCCCAAGTGTAGCAAACACGAGCTGCATCAGCATTCAGAAACAAAAGAATACAGCATTATAAAGCTCTTTATTCAACTATATTTTGAGGATGACTACAATAGATTTAATCACTATGAAGGCGTTGACGCAGACTGTACTGCCATTCATCACACGGCAAGGAGCAGCAAATCAGCAATACGGATATGGAAAATTCAATTGTCCTGGTGATTGAACACTGAAATCAGAAACAACTAAACGCACGGAATGGCATTGAACATAAACTAAAAGCCCATCAAGACAATCAACCAAGCAATGGAAGAAAAAACAAACAGACAGCATCGCAGAATTCTGGAAGAAAGTTGAAATCATGATAAATTGGATCCAATTTAGATGCATCATTTAATGCGGAAAGGATATGACGAAAATAAAAATTGAATCCACTACTAAACATCGCTGAATGGAGATATCAAATCAATGAACAAAACACTAGCTACGAAATCTAAATTGCAGCGGCTAAACTACAAAAATCAAACAACACCATTATTCAATTTAATCAAAAATTAATCTAACAATCTACGAACACCTACTTTATTCAACAATGTAACATATCCAACTTCTAAATATCAAATTAAACGTTCAAAAACACAATCCCCAAATTATTCAACCAAAAACAAGACCAATAAGAATCAATCAAATGAAAAAAAAAAAAAAGAGTGTTATCAAAAGCCCACAAATGGAATTAAAGCAGAACAATAAAATTAACCCACAGCTAGTCACCGTTCACCTGTCACAAGTAGCGCCAGCAGCGTGGCGCCACCCTCTTTTCTCCGTCGCCGCTGCTCCGCTGGCTTGCTACAGCGCCTCCATCCCGTCACTCGCTCGGACTCCGCCATCCTCGTGTCTCACCTCCTCCCACCCGCTTTGCTTTCTTCTGGTCACCATGGCTGCCCTGGGCGCTGACGAGTTTCAACAATGGCGGCGCCTTTTCTCCCTCGATCCGTCTCTCCCGCTCTGTGTCCACTCCTCAATCGTTACAGCGGCGCCAAACCCTAAAACTCGTGATTCTCTAAAACACAAGAGGTAGCTTGGGGAAATTAGAGCACTGGGAAGGGCTCGCCAGCAGGGAAGGCGAGGTGAACGCGAGAGATTCAATCAACTCAAAAATTGGGGAAAGACGAAGATGAAAAGACGAAGTGGAAGAAAGAAATTGAGGAAAGACAAATGAACTCATTGTTGAAACTCGTCACCGCACGACGGGCTGTTCCCCGGAACGGCCTCCGATTGGACGAGCGGCGGTGCAACTCGCAAGAGCGACTGACGGCCGACGCTGTGGCGAGATGCGTCGGCGGTCCCCGGGTGGATGTGCGACTCGACGATTAAAGGCCGGCCACCTGGGCAAACGCAACACGGCCGCAGGGGCAATTCGGCGGAGCACTTCCGAAGGCAAAAATGGAGCGATAGGGTGGGGATCGGGCACAATTAGAGAATTGGGAAAGTAGGGAACTCAAGGACACTGGACTTGGGAAGTGTGAATGACGATTAAATCCTTCTGAAACACTGTTACACTGTAGCACTGTAGCGTTGATTCACTGTAGCTATCTAAGCACGGTAGCAAATCGCAAGGCATTTATAAATATTAGATATATATCAATCTCGATCTCAATCCAAAAGCCACTTGAACATTGACTTAGTCACTTAGATATAAAAATAACAAAAGATTAAAATATAGAACAATTATACAAATATATTTTCCTAAATATTATATATATATATATATATATATATATCTAATATATATAAATACCTTGTCGATTTACTGTTCAATGAACAGTGCATTTTGTCGTTTTCTGTGATATGTTGCGTTCCCAATTTCTCTTTTGTTTGGATTATTTTTCAATACTGCACTCTCACAAAATTAGGGCACACAAAAGGGGAAAAACGATTTCTACATCTAAAATCGTCTTGCCTTCCCGGACCTGCTGCTGTGTTGCCGCATCTGTTCACCACCGCGCCGCCCGTTCGCACGCCGCCTACGCAATCCTGCTGCCGATCGGTCCGGTGCCTCCGTGAACGCTGACCCGACGCCATCCCTCCATCCTTGCGAGCGCCACCGCCTCCCTTTCTCCTCCTCCTCCTCCTCCGCTCTTGTGCTCCACCACAATCTCTTCCCGCTGCGGCGCCGGCCGCCGCCATCACCTCCGCGCTGTGCCCCGACCGCCCTCCGTGAACGCTGCCCCGACGCCGCCCCTCCGGCCTTGTGAGCGCCACCGCCTCCCCTTCTCCTCCTCCTCCTCCTTCGCTGTTGTGCTCCACCACAATATCTTCCCGCTGCGGCGCCGGCCGCCGCCATCACCTCCGCGTTGTGTTCCGACCGCGCCCACCCTGCCTCCTTATTTTTGGTAAAGGATTGTAGGAAAATTTCTGCTCGTTGCAAGTTCATGCTCAATTTGTGCCTGAAGTTTGATTCTGCGATTGTTTGATTTTTTGCGCGGTTTCATTACAATTCATCCTTCCTTGTTGTGATTGTTTAAATTTGTTCTCGCTTTCGTAAATATTCATGGTTGCTTCCTGTGAACGCAGACTTGAAGAAGCTGCCATTTTAGTTTGATGTTGCTACAAGATTTTTGCATTATTTATGTCATTTCTTTTTCTTAACTTGTTCTTTTGTTGCTCTGATCTGAGAAGAAACATTAAGAGCTTGGAGAAGAATAGTGTAACAAGTTTGAAAAAATTGGTGAACCTTGGTTCTGAAGTCCACATGCAAGCTGATGTGTATTTTTTATTATTTCATTTTGCATATCTTTATTGGCATGGTTATACCTAATTGATATTGTAGATATTTGGATTTGTAGTGCTGACAATGAGTTATCTAATGTAGAGCTCATTAACATAACACGTGTTACTTTTAGTTTGATGTTCATAGTTTGTGTATCCTATCCCCGCGTTCACTTAAAGAGGCTCACAAATGTTTCAATAAATATTACTGTGTCCTAATTGGCTGTTTGTGTTTCAATAAACAAAAATCTTAGAGAATGAGAAGTTATGAAGAATTTTATGTTATTATTTGTGAAGAAAGCCATAGTGATGCACCATGTAATGCAAATCAGAATTGAGATTTTCTGTTCTAAGGTCGGAGAGCTTATTGGATTGGATTCATTGAAGGCACTTCAATTTGACTGAAACAATATTGATGTATATTAGTTCACTCTTGATATAATTGCTCATTTTTCGCCTTTTTCAGAGCAGATACCTTGCATATATTTGTGGATGTTGGACTTCGCTTTCAAGCAGAATTTACCTGGTCTGAAGCCATAAATTTTATTGCTATCCGGGAAGAAAAGTTATCCAGGTATTATAGTCTCCGCTCTTATGTTACAGCCAAAGAGCATGAATGAGCATACATGAATAGATAATAGTTATATAACTATGTGCACTCTAGATTATCAGGCAACAATATGGGACAAGGCATAATTGCCAAAAGCCTTTTAGTTCGTAAAGCTTGTTTTTGTGATCTAATTGAAATGTAAATTTGCCATGTCTGTGTTAGAGTTTGGTGTGTGTGTATGTGCGCGTTTCTGTAAGTTTTGTTACGGCTGAAATGGACAATATTTTTAGTGAAAATACTCCACACCAAATATTCTTTGTTACGATAAAAATTAAAATCATATTATATTAATGTGTTCGGCATTACACAATATTTTTTTGAATGCATTCTCCCAAATATCTCTAATCAATTTCCCAAACCATCAACACTATGATGACTTGTTTATTTATTCATTTTAAGTCCATCACTTGGTTTTTAATTTTTTTACTTCATTGTCTGATTGATTTAGGGGTACAGTCTTAAGAGGACACATGTGTTGATTGTACATTCCACCACCACCAATTGTATTTACTTCATTGTACGGGCTGAAATGGACACATGATCATTGTATTTACTTCATTGTACGGCTGAAATGGACAATATTCATTGTATTACTTTGATTATGACTTTCTTTTTTTATTTTTGCTTCTGTGGGTGTCTCAGTTTTATTTGTTGTCCATGAATTTGAGAGTAGAAGATTGGGCAGCAAAATTTATTTGTTCACCGTTTGATCATAGGCAGCAATGCCTGCAGAGTCCTGTGGTCTGTGTATGCCCTGCTTGATAAAAAAAAGATTTATCACTGATTATTTATTTATTCATTCATTCAGTTGTCTATGCCAAGCTTGTGGATTAGCTTTTTTGTCACTGATTTGATGCCATCCTTCCTTTTTTTTCCTCTTTATTATACTGCGATTTGTTGTAGTGCAGCAGCTTGAAAATAAGCAATGAATTGTGAAGATAGAGATTGTTTCGTCTTGAACATATTTTAATTTGAGTAAAATGGAATATCATCATATATCTTTAATAAGGCAGTATCATCCTTTCTATGCCCTTTCAACCGATTGTGATGCAGTAGACTAATCATAATGAAACCATGAAAAATACATGAGAACAGACAAAACATGCTAATTGAACGAATTACATATTGCAATTTTCAGTTCTGAATACCTTTTCAGTGCTTCCATAAAATAAGTCATTGTTATTTATATTTGTCTATTTTAATGAGTAAATGGTTTGTACTAGAGGGCCGACAGTTCTCTCGTGTAAGAAGTTCCTGTTCTGATAGAAATTCAGATTTTGAGATTTATATTTATCTTTTATTTATTTGTTATTAGCTTTTACTCCTGATTTCGTACTGTAATTAACATTATTACTATTATGCACTCATTACCAACTTATCTTGTCTCATATTTTCATCTTTCTTATTCTAGCTTCCTTCCATGACCACAAATGCCCCGGAAAAGTCATGACCAACGTATCATTGAACGACACGCCCAGGCAGCCCAACGCCCTTTCTTCGAAGAAGTTGGAATGCAGCTGCCTGAATAATGCACTCCACTCCAACACCGGCGCAGGACTGGTCTTCGTTCTCAATCACCCAACGAACAGGTATGAGCCGCTATTTAAAAATTCCTCAGCCAATAGCAGTTTCTGTAAGCATACTGCATATGCTCACTCTTCACTTTTTCCCTACGGATGCTACCAGGGTGTATGCTCTGTCCAGCATGAATCTGGGCTGCAGCATACTGCCCCGCATCAATCGAGCCTGTCCGAAAATGAAACTGGCAGCACATCCGAACACCGCACAGGTCGCTGTGCGCCCACAACGAACAACATCCAGGTACGCAGGAACAACCTTAGCAACTCCCCTTGGGAACCTCCACCGTCTATCATTTGCATTCACTGTGGTGCATTACTTTTCTATGGTGAATCACAAGGATTTTGCTGTTCTTTTGGAACTTTTACTTTAGATCCATTGCTTGTGCCTCCTATTCTTGAAGATCTTTATCTCGGAAGACATGCACTGTCCGAACATTTCCTGCCATATGTCCGTACATACAACAATACATTCTCTTTCTCAAGTTTGGGAGTCGAATATGATGTTGCATTGCAGCGTAATGAACAAAATGTCTATGTATTCCGTGTCAATGGAATGATGCACCACTTCATTAATTCGTTATTTCCAGTTGAAGCTAGCCCCAAAAATCTTCAACTTTATTTTCATGATGCTAGAATTGAACTTGAAAACCGTATGCAAAACAACCCAAAGCTAAACAAAGAACTCGTTGCTTTGCTCATGAATATTACAGCAGCAAACCCTTATGCAAGATTTTTCAGACAACTTCATGATATGCAATGTATGAATGAATACAAAATTTTCTTAAAAACATCAAACCGCTTAGACAAACGAGTTTATAACCTTCCAACAGTTGATGATATTTCTGTTATATGGAAAGATGGGCAATCAAGTGATGCTCACTTAATGCGAGATATACAAGTTTATCCATTCGATGGAACACCAAAGAAAGTTTCCTATTACTCTTTTTTGCATATGATCCCATTCAGTACCTTTGATCCATGCATATGGACAGCCGGGTTGGCAACCGGATCTAATTAAAAAAAAAACGCAATTCATCTACTGATGTGGGTGGTGCTACAGCTGAAGTTTTCTTTACCAGCCTTGACGAGCCATCTCTTCATGCAAGCCAACAACGTAAGTTCTTTTAACACATTTCCTTTATTCTTTCTTAACTATTTACCTTTTCCTGGTAATGTCTTATTTTTAACCTTTACCAGCACCACCGAAGAAATAAAGGCGGATGGATAAAAGCCATGTTTCCATTCATGAGTACTATTCGTACCGGCTCCAGATCCGCCCTTCTATGCCTTCTATCCTACTCAGGACAGGCCAGTTGTTGCAGCAATATGTTGTTGACCAATATATCAAAATAGAAACACAACGCTTGGACTTTTTCCGCTCTGAACAAAATAAAAAAAAACAGAGAATCGAAACCATGCAAGGAATTGAAGATGCTTTTCATTTACAAGGATTGGATGATCTTAATCAGATTGGGAAACCAATTGTTCTACCCTCTTCTTTTATCGGTGGTCCTCGAGATATGCATCGACGTTATATGGATGCCATGGCACTCGTTCAAAAGTTTGGCAAACCTGACTTTTTTATTACAATGACATGTAGGGCCCGTTTGGATTGGCTTTTAAAAAAAGGAGAAGCCAAAAGCAGAAGCAGAAGTGAAAGCCAAAAGCAGAAGCAGCTAACTTTTGTGTTTGGATGGAATGTTTAAAAAGCAGCTTTTTTTCAATAGTGTGTTTGGATGTATAAAAGTGAAAAGTGCTTTTGAAATGTGTAAATTACCAAAAAGGATATGCTATTTATATATGATAGTATATATTTATAGTGTAATTTAAATAAATTAATAGGGGCATTTATGACTCTGCACACATTACTAGGTACTTTTGGCTTCTGCTTTTCGGAGAAGCACCACCTGGGCTGCTTCTCCCAGAAGCACTTTTGCAGCTTTTCGAGGTGCTTTTGCTTTTTCTAAAAAGCCAAAACAAACACTCTTTTTCCTTCAAAAGTGCTTTTGGCAGAAGCAAAAGCCAAAAACACTTGGAAAAAAGCCAATCCAAACAGGCTCGTAATCCACAGTGGATTGAAATTGCACAACATCTTTCCGTAAATGATAGTTGCACTAACAGGCCTGACCTAACTGCACGCATATTCCGTATGAAACTTCAAGAGCTTAAACACGAACTTTTTGATGCAAACCTGTTGGGCCGTGTTTGTGCTTACTCATATGTGGTTGAGTTCCAAAAAAGGGGCTTGCCACATGTCCATATGTTATTAATTATGCATGCAGAAGATAAAATGGAAAATCCTTCACAATATGATGATTTCATTTCAGCTGAACTACCCGATCCTACAACAGAAAAATATTTGCACGATTTAGTTACGAAACATATGCTTCATGGCCCTTGTGGAACAGATAACCCAAACAATGCTTGTATGCGTGATGGAAAGTGTAAAAATCATTACCCAAAAGAATTCAATGACCTTACAACACATGCTCCCAACGGCTATCCTTTATATCGTAGACGAAATAACGGCTCAGTTGTCTTTTCACGAAACCGTTTACTAGACAATAGATGGATTGTCCCTTACAACCCATATTTGCTAGCAAAATTTGATTGCCATATCAATGTTGAGATTTGTTCGACAATTAAATTGGTCAAGTATTTGTATAAATATGTATACAAAGGTCATGACCGTATTGCCTTCTCATTGCGTGCCTCTGAGCAGGACCAACAAATTGATGAAATAACCGCATTTCAAACAGGTCGTTGGGTTGCCCCTCCAGAGGCCTCTTGGCGTATTTTTGCATTCCTTATGAATGAAATGAAGCCTGCTTTTATAGCACTCCAGTTACACTTGGAAAATTATCAGTACACAACATTCTCTACAACTGCTCCAATCGAAACTGTTGTTGAAAACATACAAGCACACAGTACTATGCTTACGCAGTTCTTCCACATGAATAGCCATGATAGTTTTGCAAAACAAAAAAAACTTTTATACAAAGAATTTCCAGAATATTTTGTATGGGATTCACAAAAAAAAGAGTGGCATGTGAGACAACGCAGAATTGTAGTAGGCCGTATCGTTAGTGCACGCCCAAATGAAAATGAACGATACTATCTACGATTGCTTTTACAACATCGTCGAGCGCCAACCTCATTTGATGACATTGCAACTGTGAATGGCACCCGATGCCAAACTTTCCGAGCTGCATGCGTTGCACTGGGATTGCTAGAAAGTGACACAGCAATGATCGATTGCTTAATAGAAGCATCCCATTTTCAGCTTCCAAATTCCTTCTCGCAATTGTTTGCAACCATCCTGATGTTCTGTAATCCTGCTGAACCTCAAAACTTGTGGAATTAGTTCCATGAATTTTGCACTAGTGTTGGAGCATCAACAACCAATCATTCCAATAGTTCTGTCGAAATACATGCTGCTATTAATGTGAATAGACACCTTTCAGCTGCTGGAAGCTCTTTATCAGACTTCGGGATTATAGTTACCAATGATCTCGGTCCAGATACTGCTGAGGACAGCTTCCATCAAAACTCATCGTCAGATGCTTCTTTATATCATAACCTCCCATCACCAAATACATTGAACGAAGAGCAGTACCAAATTTTCCGGATTGTCGCGGAGAAATTACAAAAGCGATTGCCTTTTGTATGTTTCATTGATGGCCCAGCTGGCACGGGTAAAACATATTTGTATAATACGATTCTCGGTTACGCACAAGAATTAAATCTTATTTCGGCTCCCGTCGCATCTTCAGGCGTTGCTGCTTCTCTACTACCGAATGGTCAAACAGCACATTCAAAATTCAAATTACCACTAGATATACTTGAACATAAATCTTGTAGCATATCAAAACAATCAAACCTAGCATCTCATTTGAAAGCCCTCACATTGATTATTTGGGATGAAATTTCAATGGCACGCAAAGAACTTATTGAAGCACTAGATAACACTTTAAGAGATATCACTGATGTTGCAGAGCCTTTTGGAGGAAAAGTTGTCATATTTGGTGGTGATTTCAGACAAATTACACCAGTGATACCAAATGCTACAAAAGACATTTACATTCAAGCAAGTGTCGTATCCTCTAATTTGTTTCACGCCGCACAGAAATTCCGTCTAAAAAAAATATGCGTGCTGAAAATGATCCTGGCTTTGCAGTATTTCTTGTTGGCATTGGAAACAATACATGTTCAAACTCAGCTGATGGTGAAGTAAGGATTCCTCGTAATAATTTAATACCATACGAAGATGAGAACATTTGTACGCTAATTCACAAAATATATCCACTCAATGTACTCCAATCACCTTCTATTGAAGCGTTTGTGTCAAGATCAATTCTTACCACAACGAATGAAATTGTTGACGACATTAATAATATTATCTTAGAGCAAATTCCTGGCGACCTAATGACTTCTATTTCAAGGAATAAAACTAAAGATCCAAGCCAACAAGCTCATTACGAAGATTTGCTCCCTACATTAACACCTAACGGCATGCCACCTCACATACTTTCTCTAAAGAAAGGTGTCCCAATAATGTTGCTTCGAAACCTAGCTCCATCAAACGGTTTGTCAAACGGAACAAGACTTATATGTAAACGTATGACCCATAACCTCCTTGAAGCTGAAATCATCACTGGCCCTTGCTCTGGAACAACATGCTTTATACCTAGAATACCGTTACAACCGAAGGAAACAAATAAAACATCTATTGAATTTACTCGGGTTCAGTTCCCCGTTAAATTATGTTTTGCAATGACAATAAATAAATCACAAGGCCAAACATTACAGCATGTCGGTGTATTCATTAAAGACTCTGTTTTCATGCATGGCCAATTATATGTGGCTTTATCGCGTGCAAAGTCCTTTGACAGTTTATACGTAACAATTCGTCCACACGAGGACATTGTGAGAACAGAGCCAATAATTGTTGAATGGACCCGAAATATAGTCTATGAAGAACTTTTACGTGCAGCTGGTATTACAAATTGACTGCAATGGTTTTGATTACTCTTCATTTCATACTGCCTGCTGCGTGCTGCCTGCTCCTGGCTTTTATCAAACTATTTGTCCTCACCGTGTCTCTATCGTAAGTGACGATATCATTAGCAATATTCATGTTCGGAGCCCAGAGTAAGTTCATAAATAATCATTACGTGTTTCCTTTTTCAATTTGGAAAGAGTATTCAGATAGTCATTTACATAGGCCACCTACAATTGTCACTCTTAATGGCTCTTAATACCTGTAATATTTATCTTGCTGTACAGCTATCAATATATGTCCACTTCATCTTCATATGATCTTTAGATTTCTTGCGGTTGCAATATTTTCTTGATGGAACCATGGTGGAACCCCTCATTGTATCAATAACCCCAAGATGAAGTCCATGAATTGAGCAACATAAAGCTGTGCAGTAAGTTAGATGCGTTCTCCTTTCTTTTCTGTCACCGCTTCATTAATTATTTATTTAGGTATGTCATCCATCATTCTACAGCTATTCACATGTTTCAAGCTTATTAAACCTATAGTCAGGAGCAGGTCATTCAACCACTTAATTTACTTGCACCTGCTTGCATTATGATTGTCCTTTTGTGTGGTTCATTGCTTTAATTCTTTGTTCAGATACATGGAACAACTTTCTATGATTTTCAGGACAATCATTGAATCATTATTGTTAGTGCTTTAATTATGAGGAGCAACTTTCTTTTCTGTGTTTCACCTGCGCGCGCAACATTCTTTGCCATTTCCAGTGTGTATATATCAAATTTCTATGATTTTCCAGTACTATGCTAGATACTGATTCCAATATTGTTAGTGTTTATGACATAATTGAACAATGGATGCATATGTGTATTTAGAAACAGTCTGATGCTCTATTCCCTTCATTCTCAATTAGTTTATTTTTGCTAAATCTCAAGGCTAAGAGCAGCATCAGATGCCCAGCACCACTATTGCTAAGGCTTTATGTTCTTTATGTTCTGATAATGGAATTTATAGGTACTTGCTTTTTAGGTTTCATTAGATTATAAATTATGGTGTCGGCATTCCTTTTCCATTAATATTCAACTTTCTCAGCAAGTAGCAGTACCATTTGTTGGCTTTTGCAAATGTTGTGCTGAATGATCTATTAATGTATGGTTACATCACGGAATTGGACTCATGCCTACTTCTGCAGGAAGCTGAAGCACAAGAAACTATTGGACAAGATGGTCTTGGACAAGAATTACTGGAATGCAGCTCTTCTAGAGAACACCAACATTGCGCCTCTTCTCCAATCTCCCCCGGTAATCCAAACAATTTTCCCAGTAATTTCTTTGATATAACTATGAACATGTTTCGCTTCTCCACTAACATCTCTTCTCTGCTCTTATTGATTCACTGCCCCTGCTACACTACATAATTTCCCTTCACAAAATTGCAAATTACTTCCATTTATTTTCGCTTCGTTGTACATAACATTATTGCACTTATTTCTTAAACCAGGGACAATATAATTGCGTTGCTACTGTTCAAATACCAGATAAAGAGCTTGCAAATGTCACATACACAGCCTGCAATGTTTGCACCACTGGATTGCTAGAAGAACCAAACGACGTATACTGGTATTTCAAATGTCAGGATTATCTAGAGTTTAAGGAAAGGTTTGTCTGTTTCATCCAAACTTTCCCTCACATATTTATATCGCTTTTAGTTAACTAAAACATCACCATTTATACATACTTTCCACATAATCAAGATCACTCTTGAACTCCAAGACGAAACAAATTCTGTACGATGTGTCTACTTTGAAGAACATACAGAAAAGCTATTGGGAGTCACCCCAACTGAAATCTTGGAGATGACCCCAGCTGTAATATGTTCTTCTTAAATCATTTTCTCACACGACTTTCACCAACACAACCCCTTAACCTTATTTTGTTAAATTTATGCCATCAATTCTTCTACATTCAATAATATTTATGTTATAAAATTCTCCTATCCCACAGGGAAGGGCCGAACTATCTGCATTCCGTAACGATGAGATCCAGCATAAAAGTTTCCACATCACACTGAAGAAAACGTTACCCACATCCACAAACTACCAGCAAGATAACTACATTTTGGGACACATTGAAGACTCCCCCCTCAACGAAGGTTCTTTCTATTATACAAACCAAACTCCTAAAAAATATTGCTTTATTTTAACTCTAACATTAATACATACTGTTACAGTTCTCCCAGAGGTTCCTCCAACCACACCCCCTCCTTTACAAATCACCCAAACACAAACCTCCGAGATAACACCAGACCTCCAAAAACTGTCAGCACGTGAACCTGGAGCTTCCACCTCTGCCAAAGATCTTCTGCCAGCTTTCGATGTTGAAGAGGTTCTGCCCCACTCACTTTCAGGAACTTCAACTGACAACCTTGGTGGGAGCCCCTCAAAGAAAACGAAGATCATCACCAGGAAACCCAAAACAAAGCCACCTAAACAAGATTAGCAACCGTTGCAATCTGTGCCACATTGAACTAGCTATTTATGCACAGCTTTTGTCTAACCTTTTGATAGCACACCGGATATGTTATGAATTCAGGTACTGCTTTGCCTAACTATTTATGCACAGCTTTTCCCTAACCTATTGCTTGTGGCCTGAACCCTTGAACTTAGTTCATTTGTCCATACCGTCTAATTGGCCACAGCTTTTGCCTAACCGTTTCATAGTAGACCTCATATGTTATGACTTTAACTACAGCGTTGCTTTTGGACACAATCTCTCACGCATTATAATACTATATGCGTTTTGCTCAATTGTACTTCTTCTATGTACCTTCTATTCCCCAAATATTCCATATTGTTTACCTTATATTCCATGCATGGTTTTCTATTATCTACGCCTACATATAATATTTTTATATGTCTGCCTACTCATGTTACATAAGAACATTATTTTGCTTCTACAGCAATTATTTTAAGATAATACAGTGCCCTCTAATACAGGCGGATAATGCACATACAACACAATTCACTTACACACACCGTCGCGCGCAGCGTAGCGCGCGACTCACGATTTCTAGTATATATATATATATATAATACATTAATACTAATACGTAAGGTGGGCTCTCATCCCAAGATGAAGCCTAACCCCGAGATTAAAAGATAAATATAAATATACAAACATAATACGTAGTAGTGTAGTAGTATATTGATAATGACCAAAATTGTCCATTATTTCCAATCCATTTCCGTGTCTGAGACGGACATTTTGATCGAAATCCCATCTTATTTCAATAAGAAAGCAGTTGAATTCGACAGATTGATGCAAGTTTGTAAAAATATTAAGCTGGTAATGAAAGACACAAAACATGCAATTTTAATTGCATTTGCGTTAGAAAAATCCAAAAACATGAAAAAAGGAAAAAGAAAAGAAAAAGGAATGAAAAGATGGGCAAAAGAATAAGATAGCCCACAAAAATAAAAAAGATGGGAAAAAAAATGAAAATCCCACAATCTGAAAATTTGGCTAAGTGTTGAAGACCAATTCGGTCTATAGGCAATTCGACCTAAATCGAATTGCTCAATAGACCGAATTGCTGAAAGAAAGAAGAAAATGAGGTGTTGAGGAAGAGAAGAGCAACCAATTCGGTCTGTGGCAATTCGGTCTAAACCGAATTGACCCCTAGACCGAATTGCACCATGGAAAGAAAGAAGACTTGGAGCAAAACAGAAAGAAGAGATTCGGTCTGTGGCAATTCGGTCTAAACCAAATTGACTGCATAGATCGAATTGCCTTAAAGCAAAGAAGCCAAGCAGGAGCCATCTTCAATTCGACAAGGCCAATTCGGTCTACCACATAGACCGAATTGATGGATGAATACCACATTCCAGCTCAAGAACAAAAAGGAAGACCTCATGCAATTCGAATTGCATCAATTTGATCTAAACCGAATTGCATGAGGAGACCGAATCACATTCAAAAGTACAGCTGAGCACGTGAGAAATGCATGATGGGCCTAGGGTTTCGAAAACAAGTATAAAAGCTGACCTTCCTCAACACAAGAAATATCCTTGGACACACAGAAACTCTTGGACAGTTGCTGGGAGACAAAAAGAAGGAGAAGGTTCTTCACCCCTTAAGGGTTAGGTAGGTAGTGTAGTTTAGATAGTTTATTTTTCATGCTTGTATTGCAGTTTTATTGCTTTGGAGCTTAGTTTTTATCTCATAGAAGCTGGTTACCACCCTTAGTGTAGCCATTTCCATAAACCTTAAATGCTTTGTAGTTAGAATGAACCCTACCTTCAAGCTAATGAATGGTTTTAGGGTTGTTTACTGCTTTCTGATGTCAATACAAGAAAGAATCCAGAAATAGGTTTTCATTTCAAGTGTTTGGCATCTATTTAATGCTTTCCTTAGTAATAATGATAGAATGTTTGTTTGTTTCAACTAGGTTATATTTATTATGCCCTAGTTGACTTGTATTCTAAATAAATGTGTGCTAAGTGGTTTGTGGCTTGACCTTACACCTTAGAGACTCAAATAAGTGTTCTTAGATTTTAGATAATTATAGGCTTGCTAGAGTTAATTTTTTCTTGCTTTTTAGCTGCTGTTTTACTCGCTTTCTTTAGCTTAATGATGCCTTAGATTATGTAGGTGTTCTTGTTTTTGAGCATGTGTTCTTAGTTTATTCAGTTTATGCTTGAATCTTTAATCTTTGATTGCTTGTTTGTAGTTTTGAGGTTTGGTTCAAGCCAATGCCTGTTAGCCACATAACCTAGGTCTATTCTCCTTAAAATACTCATTAGTGTGGCTGTGAAGTGACATTGATGTGAAATGAAGGATTAGGTAAAACTTATCCATCATAAACCACACAATGTATACCAAACCCACACTTATGAGAGAAGACATGCAATTCGATATGAGGTAGTTCGGTTTAGGCCGAATTACTCATGAAAATGGAATTGCATGGCAAAAATAGTTGTTAATTGCTTCTCTTGAAAAATCATGAGATCGAATTGCATAGCAAAAAGAGTTGTTTTCATGTGATCTCCATGCAATTCGGCCTATGCAATTCGGTCTATAGATCGAATTGCCCATATAGACCGAATTGACTTAGGAGACCACATTGTATGCATGCCATCCCTTCATGCCTTAGTTTATTTTTCTCTATCTTACCAATTCGAATTGTTCAAGTTCGGTCTACACCGAATCAAATTGGCAAGTCGAATTACCCTCATTTTTGGGGTAAATGCCTTAGCCAACTTTGAGTAAAAGAATGACTTCATCAATTCGAATTGTCCAATTCGGTTTAGACCGAATTGCTTGACAATTCGAATTAGAGGATGCTTCATGACTTTACAAGGATTAATTGGGTATGGTGTTACTTCATTTCTCATGCATCCTCAATTCGGTCCCTTTAGCATTTTGCCTAATAGACCGAATTGCTTTCTTCCCCCTATTTTAAAACTCCGAAAAATATTTTATTTCAAGAGTTGTGTAAGTTGCATGGAAGTATTGGGCTTAGGCCCATCACGTCTAATTTTATCTATTACACATCTCAACCCATTAGTGTCTATTTATTGTGTGACTAACACTCACACAATGCCAAAAACATTTTCTTAATTTTGTTTATTTTCCCTTTCATTGTGTTTATGAACAACTAGTAAGAAATACATCAGACTAATGATGGCGGATATTCCCACACGGATAATTAGCTCGTATTCTGAGTATTAATTACTAGTTGTTATTTTGCATGGTTCGGGTAGTGGTCGGTGGAAGCCTTGGCGGTTCGTCCATCCGGGATCATAATAGCTGCTCATCTGACTCCTATCCGGATACAGTTTTCTTCTCTTTATCTTAATTTCAAACCCGAATCTAGAACTGTAGTAATAGTAGATGATATATGCCAATGTCATCTAATAATTATTACAGCAATAGAACATGTGGGTTATCATCCAAATTCATAGACAGTAAAAGTCTAAGGTGACGGCGGCAACTGCCACTTAAGGCACTTCACTGTCTACAAACCTTTCCATCTGAAATACTTGGGACCCGGAAAGCAGATATTTGCAGTCCGGATAACCCCAATTATTTCTGGCACTCTTTTTAGCCAAATTCTTCTTACCTCAGGCTGATCCATCTATGTGTATCGAATTCTGTCTAACCCCACCATATATTTTGGGGTAGTTTATTTTACTTCTCATATACATGTATGCATGATACTATTATGTAGATATTGTGGTCATTACTATTTTGGGGATCCTTCCACTTGGACATAGAAGTCGTGATTTAAATCAGATGTTGCATAATAAATTTCCAACAAAAATTCATTTATAAAATCCGGATCTGAGTAAGGGATAAATTCAACAGTTATGACAAATTCATATTCTACTGGGGGTTGATTTTGAGAACTTAGAAGCAGAGTCAGCGATTAGGTCTCACCTAGACTGAAAGGATCTGTGTTTAAATTGAGAGTTTAGTACCTGTTTAGGGAATGATTTTCAAACATCTATTTGTTTCTCAAAATTACTGTGTGTTGGAAATCTTCTATTAAATATTGCATCGAATCAGTGTCCACTTGGATTCGGATAAGATGTGATAAATAATAGTAGAGGAACAACACATAGTCCTTGGTTAATTTCTATGGTAGGGTTGAGTATTCTTCCAACTACTATCTTCTCCCACCAAAGCCTAAAATTAAGTCTTGAGTGAGTACATTCGGATTAAACCTTCATAGGTCTGTTCCACTCATGATTGTATCTCATAACTAACCGGATGTTATAAGCCTTGTGGCGTACTGATATTTGGGAAGTTCTAAATCTGCATCTGGTCACCAAGACCATGGGCTCTTTTATACTAACGGATTGTGACGATCTTTTAAGACTTCCGAGCGATAGATTTTAAATGCTTTCTTTACTGCTTTCTTTACCGCTTTCATAGAGGTCACTCGGAAGCAGAGATCGGTTGTAAGGTTTAAGAGTTATGGATTAGTTCGGGGTTAGATTTGGACTTTGGGTGTGACAAGGGGGGCGATAGGAGTACTTGGCATATCAACTAATGATATGTTAGGTGTTGCTTGTCCACCACATATGACTAACAATCTCTTGCAAGGCATTGCAAGGGGGGTTATTAATCTGTGGTATCTTAGAAGTTGAGGTCTTAAGAGCGTGTAAACTCTTACCATAAGTACCTGTCTGCTAAAGGGAACATGGTATAGAGAGCATGAGAGTTAGCTAACTGATGGATTATCCCAAACAAATATCTGTGTATTAAAATGGAAGTTTAATTGTGTTTCATCTGAATCTTGTCCAATTTTCATTATTTTCTCCCTGTCCCTTCTGTCACATTTTAATTCGCTTTCGTAGAATAATTTTATTCACTTTCCTAGCATAAATTTTATCACTTTCTTAGAATAGATTTAATCGCTTTCTAGATCTAATTTATCATGCTTTGTAGAATAATTTTATTGCTTTCATAATCTGTTTTAAATCATTGGCAAGTAGATGTTAGAAACCATTGCAAAACTTGAAACGAGTAACCGAGTGGAAAATCTTAGTAAACGACGTGGGCCCTGCTTCTATCGCACATCCTCCAGTGAACGATCCGGTCTTACTATAAATTACTGCAACTTTAGACACCGTGCGCTTTCGGGAGCACAGTTCGTAACATGAGCAATAAAAACGTGATAACCTATAATATATCCTTAATCCCAACTCCATCTTCATAAATTGGTTTCACTGAATAAAATTTAAAACCAGGATTATGATTTTTCAGAAAATACTCATACAGTGGGAGTGTGTTTCATGGCAAGGTTCTTTATGACATGAAATTACGATAAGTTTCATGATGCCAAAAGCTGGGGACCTTCAGTGTGACAGACTGGAGGTCAAGATTGAATTATCTATCCCGGCTGCACCGTGAAAGTTGTCAAAAGTTTCATGCCAGAGAGAACCGCAGCGCCGTTTGAAATCAGAATACCCCACATGAGTAATAAAAAGTGAAATATATCCTTAAACCCTTTCCCCACGAATCATAACTCTTTTCATTCAATAAATTCAACTTGATATATTTTACAAAAAGCTCATGTTAAAGAACTAAGAGTTCTAAAGTTTCATATATGTTATGGCTAGTAGTATTATGCCAGAATCCACGCCTCATGCCTCATGCCACACTACCCTTATATAAACCGGCCTAGACTCCCTAAAAAGTCACCCCAACAATATATTTCCCCCTAAAACACCAAAAGAAAACCAAACCAAAAAAAAGACAATAAAAATGCAGAAAACGATTCTCCTTTCATTCATCATCATAATTATTGCCATCACTGCACAGGCACAGAACTCCCCGCAAGACTATCTGAGTGTGCACAACGCCGCCCGCGCCGCGGTGGGCGTGAGCCCGCTTATCTGGGACACCTCCATCGCGGCGGCCGCCCAAGACTACGCCAACTCGAACTCCGACTGCAGCCTTACGCTGAGCAACCAGGTTACGTACGGCCAGAATATAGCCAATGCCAACTTCCTTCTAACGGGGCTGTCTGCCGTGGAGTTGTGGGTAGCCGAGCAGTCCTTCTACGACTAAACCTCAAACTCTTGCATCGGCCAGGACTTCCTCTCCTACACGCAGGTCGTGTGGCGGAACTCGTTGCAGCTGGGCTGCGGTGCGGTCCAGTGCACCAATGGATGGTCCTTCGTTAACTGCTTCTATTATGATAGAGTATACAGTAAAGCAAATTTTTAGTGCGCTTTTGTATTTATTCGATTTCTATATTGACCGAAATAAATGGTTATTCATATTGTTGCTTTTGTATGGATGCTTGTATGTTTTCTATATAATTGCAAGTATGTCCAATTATCTAATATTGTAGACAACATGTTATGAGTCACACAGAAGATCATGTTGCCGGTTCCTTATAAGATATAAACAGTATTGGCTTTGTTTGCGGTGGTGTCCAATGCACCAATGGAAGGTATTGAACCTCTCCACAGGTTCAACTTGGAGCAACAGGAGAGAAAGAGCTTGGTGGGAAAACCCTTGGTAAACATGTCTGCCAATTGATGTTGAGAGGGAACAAAAATAGGATCAATGAAGCCTTGTTGGTAGTAATCACGAACATAGAGGCACCCGATGTCTATATGCTTTGTCTTCTCATGATGGCGAGGATTTTTCACCAGTTGGATGGCGGAGGAGTTGTCACAGAAGATGGGAAAAGGAGCAGGTAGAGAAAGGTTCAGCTCCTTGAATAAAGTACCAACCCACAAGAGCTCAGCTGCAACAGCTCCAAAGCTGCGGTATTCTGCCTCAGTTGAGCTCTGGGAGACATATGTTTGTTTCTTTGTCTTCCAAGCGATGAGAGAGCCACCAAGAAAGACACAGTACCCTGTGAGAGACTTTCGAGAGACGGGGCAATTGCCCCAATCGGCATCACAAAAGCCTTTAACCTCCAAGGGAAGATCAAAGGGGTAGAAGAGGCCCATGGAGGGGCTGTTGTGAAGATACTGTAGAACCTGCACCACTCCTTGCCAATGTTCATCAGTCGGCTCGTGCATGTATTGGCTTAGTTGTTGAACACTATAGCAAATGTCCGGACGAGAAAAGCCAAGATACAACAATTTCCCAACGGCTTTCCTGTAGAGATGAGGATCATGGAACAAGACACCACTGTGGCCAAGTGTTTTGTGAGCAGGACATGGTGAGTGAACCTTGGGATTCTGTGGGACTTCAATGTCAGCAAGAAGGTCAGAGGTATACTTCTGCTGAGTGATTGAGTAACCATCAGTAGTGGAAGAAATTTCGAGTCCAAGGAAATAAGCAGCATGACCTAAGTCTTTGATAGTGAAACGCTTGTGCAGGCCATTCTTGATTGATGTAATCTCCTGTGTATCAGCGCCAGCAATGAGGATGTCATCCACATACACGACAAGAAGAACCAGACCAATGGAAGTGGTCTTAATGAACAAACACTGATCACTGTAGGTGGGAGAGTATCCACAGTCTTTTAGGAAGGTAGAAAGAGCTCCATACCATTGGCGGGGTGCTTGCTTGAGACCATAGAGGGACTTCTTAAGCTTGCAGACTTGTCCTTTGGCAGTTGGAAGTCCAGGAGGACATTGCATGTATATGTCTTCATCAAGACAGCCATGAAGGAAGGCGTTGTTAATATCCAGTTGGGAGATGCGCCATCTGAAAGAGGCAGATAAGGCAAACAGGATGCGAACACTGCCAACCTTAGCCACAGATGCGAAGGTGTCATTGTAATCTTCCCCAAAACGTTGGTTGAACCCTTTGGCCACCAACCTAGCCTTATATTTGTTGAGACTGCCATCAGGATTGTATTTGATCCGAAAGATCCATTTGCAACCAATTGGACGTTTATCTGCAGGCAAAGAAACAATGTCCCAGGTGCCATTGGCTTCCAGGGCACTTAATTCAGCCTGAATGGCTTGATCCCAATGAGCAATACCATTTGCTTGACTGAATGAATTAGGCACAAAGTTAGGATCAACAATTGAGGAACAAATGTAGTCAGCATACCTTGCAGGCCTCTTGACCTCTCTTCGAGGTCTTGATGGAACCACTGCCTCAGATACAGTTGTACAATGTGTTCCAGGAAGAGATGAATGACATTGATCAATAGGAGATAGAAAACAGAGGAAGAGGTGTCGAGAAACACTTCTCCAGATGAGTCTGAGTGCTGTGATTCAGTAGGAGTCACAGTGGAAGTAACATTAGGGGTATGCCTCAATGATCCAGAGGGGATCAAGGGAGAGTGCACCGTGAGCTGAGGAGCAATGGGCTCCTCAGAGGATGATAAGTGAGGCTGAGTTACAGTAGGTAACTCAGGGGATATGGTAAGAGGAATAGAGGTAGGGAAAGATGGAGTTCCAGGGACAAGAGAGGGAGAGGAGGCGGATGGATTGGAAGGCAGGGCTGGTGTTTTCAAAGGGAAAATGTCATCGAAGAAGATGACATCTCTAGAGATATGCACTTGCTTTGTAAGAAGATCAAGAACTTTATAACCCTTTTTATTTATAGCAGGGCCTAAGTAAACACATTTCAACCCTTTTGGATCAAGTTTACCACTGGAAGATCCAGACAGTTTCATATAACACAGACAACCAAATGTGTGTATAGAGGTAATATCAGGCTTGGTTCCAAACAACACTTCACATGGTGATTTCCAGGAGAGAACTTTAGTGGGAAGGCGATTGATAAGGTAGGCTGAGGTGAGAAGGGCATCCCCCCAGTAAATTTTGGAAATACCTGAGGTAATGAGAAGAGATCGGGCTACTTGTATAAGATGTTGGTGTTTCCTTTCTACCCGCCCATTTTGTTGTGGTGTATATGTGCAAGATGTTTGATGAACAATGCCAAGGCTTTGGAAGAGGGTATGGCATTTGGTATTACAGAACTCAGATCCATTATCACTCCTTAGGACTTTAACAGACCCATTGTATTGGTTCTTGACAAGGATGAAAAATTGAGACAGCCAGACAGGAGAGTGGAAACATCAGTTTTATGAGTGAGCAAGTATATCCAGGTAGCTCTGGATGCATCATCGACTATGGTTAACATGTATCTAGAATTATATCTATCACAAGGGGTGAAAGGGCCCCATAAATCATAGTGAATTAGATCAAAGGGTAAAACAGCATGAGAGGAACTCAAAGGAAAGGGTAATCGATGTATTTTTGAAGTGAAACAAATGTCACAAGGTAAATCACTTTGTTTATTGGATAATAGGCCTAAATGAGCCATTACAGAATGAGAGGGATGCCCCAATTTATAGTGCCAAAGTAAATCTGAACTAGAGTTCTTTGTAGCAACAGAGTTAACAGCTAATGAGGATGAATCCAAGCTGGAGCTAGACTGAACAACATAGAGATCATTAAACAGGAAGGCTTTAAGTATGCTTCTTTTAGTTTTCTGGTCCTGCATGACACAAGTGAAGGGATCAAATACAGCAATAAGATTTAGATCTCGAGTTAACTGACTGATGGATAAAAGATTGAGTACAACTCCTGGCACAAAATGGACATTAGGAACTAAGAGTCCTTCACAGACTCTGACTGAGCCTGTGTGAGAAGGAACCCTTGATGAGCCATCTGGCAGAATAAGGCGTTTGAAGGAGTTAAATGGCTGGGGATCAATGAGTAAAGACAAGTTGGAGCACAAGTTACAACTCGCACCTGAGTCAAGGAGCCAACAATTACTCAAAAGAGAAGATGCAAGAGATAGAGAGCTACCTGCAAAGTGATAGGCTCCACCAACAAGATCCACTGGAGTGCTGATATTGGCAGCAGCAGTTTGAGTCCTCATAAACTTTTCAAAGAGATCTTCAAGTTTGGTGAGCCTGGCTGAATCAGTTACAGTATTCTCAACAGTGCTTCCTCTGTCATGTGCAGCACTCACTGTGGCAGCAACAATAGGCTTCCCTTTCCCTTTCTCATTCAAAGCCTTGTACCACTCGGGTACAATACCAGTGAGTTGGAAACAATTTGCTTTGGTGTGCCCCTTCCTTTTACAGTGATCACATATAGCATTCTTATTAGAGAGCTGAAAACATTTCTCCCTAGTGTGCCCTACCTTCTTGCAGTAGGAGCATACTATATTCCCTCGTTTTTCAGTGTTCGGCTTATCAACAGCAGCTAGAATGAATCTAGACGAATTCAAATCACCAGTCACAGAATTAGAGTTCATTTTCTGAGCTTCTACATTACACACCATCCCATGCGCCTTGCAAACCGAAGGTAATGGATCCATCAGAAGAATTTGATTACCAACATGTGAATATTCCTCATTCAGTCCCATTATATATTGAACTAACAGGTCATATTCATCAGATTCATTCAAGGCTTTAAGAGTCTCAGCACTACACGAGATAGGGAAAGGCTTCAATGCTCTAAGATCACGCCAATGAGTCTTAAGTTCACTATAGTAACTGGTTACAGATTTGTTACCTTGAGTGAGATTAGCCAATTTTCGTTTAAGCAGTAAAACCTGAGGTCCTCCAGTCTGACCATACACTTCAACCAGTTCCTCCCATAGAGCCTGAGCTGTTTCAATGTGCACCAGCTGTCGAGCAATTTCAGAGGTCAAGGAGTTCCGCAACCAACTCTGAATGAGACAATCAACACTGATCCAGAGCTCATAGTTAGGATCATCAATAGCAGGTGCAGGATAGTCGCCAGTAAGGAATTTCTCCTTTGATTTAATCCTCAAGGCATTGCGCACTGCTACACGCCAGGAGATCCAATTCAATCCATCGAATTGAATCGGAGTCAGCTGAAGATGAGGCTGATCTGCAGTCGTAATATACAATTCCTTGCATACCTTGGTGATGACTGCAGCTTCAGTGGATTTAGCAACATCAGTTTCAGCAGTTTCAGAGGTAATCGGCATGAATGCAATTGAGTAAAAAAAAACTCAAAATCGAAGGCGAATGAATGTAAAACTCCAAAGTTCAAAAACGGAAGTAAGGATCAATCGAAAGAGAGGATCGATTGCTCTGATACCATATTGAATCAACCAAACACAAAGTAAATAAAGTGGAGATTGTATTGATGATTGAAAATGAATGAGTTGAATGAATACAAACAATGAGACGGACTCCACTTAAATAGGCAAAAGCTAGACTGAGGTAATGGACTCAGAAATAGATGTAAGGCCCAATAAAGCCCAATAAGGCTAAACTGCCCACAACAAAGGTAAATGAGACACAGGCCCAAAATACACATTCTACACCATGAGCAAAGACTCAGCTCTCTGTGACCACTTCATGCACGCTGCTTGACAGCTTCCTTCGATGACCACCATGCTCAGCAGGTTCGTTACCTGCATTTATTCTCCTCCCGGAGAAATCATCGGCGAACGTCCTTTTTAAGTCACTGCCTATAGTACATGCATGCCTGTCATCGTGTTTATAATCTAAGGTTGTCTGTGTATGTTTTGGTCCTTTGTGATGAAAATACTCCTGTTGTTGTCTAGACTGTTGTGATTTGGTCCAGCTTGTGCAAATGTATACCTAACCGTTGCCGGTGGGTAAAAAATCGGTTTTGTGATATTATGTACGTTGATTATGTGAATTGTGAAAATTGCTGGTTGTCTTTGTGTTTTTTTTTTTTTTTTTTGTAGATTGCCTCATGATTTACATCTGTGTACCGTTTCAATAAAAAATCATTTCATCAAGGACAAGATTATTAATTATAGAAATTTCCATATATAATTCTGTACTACATTATTACTTTAATTTGTCAAAGCCAAACGCGGCCTTAATTAAATCCTTCTAGTAGGGACGTTCACCAACGTAGTTCCCCGGCGGATCATAATTACAAATGATAAATGTCCCGCCGGTGGCGCACTGCACGGTGGCGCACCCAATCCGCTTCGTATTCCTCCACACCACTTGCGTGTAGTGCCCGCACACTTTCCCGGCCGCGCAATTGTCCGACGCCGCATCATAATACTTCTTCTCACCCACCCACAAATTCACCGCCTCCGCCGCCGACAGGCTCCCGTACCCCATCGCCAAATTCTCCCCGTACTCCCCCCCTGAGTGCTCCAACGCGCAGTCGCCCTTCCGCTCATTCGCGTACTTCATAGCGTAGCTCGCGACAACTTCGTCCCAGATTAGCGGCGCCACGCCGACCTCCGCGCGCGCCCGGTTTTGCCCCTCAAGGAAGTCTTCATGGGAGCTCTTTTTGCTGCCTGGTGGCGGAACTGGATCGGTTGGCGTCGAATCTGCAGCTGTCAATAGAATCCT